>JAPYZD010002420.1:0-15994 GCA_030522725.1 Ichneumoninae sp. B BG-2022a | reverse complement strand
ACTACTTGCCAAATTTTGTCAAGAGATTTTTTGTCGATTCGGAGAACACTGGATACCAAGGAAACGCGCAAAGTCCCGCGATCGCCGTGAAACGCATAATTCCCGTCTTTTTGCCCTAGCGGGCAGTCGGGAGTTAAAAAACGGTGCCTCGCGTCACGCGGCGGCAATGCGCGCAACGTTTACGCAGCCTCGAAACGTGAGAAAAATTAATAAATGTCCGGGACGGTGGGCGTTGACCGAAATTTATCTGACTATAATACTCTCGAGGCGGGGATCATGAGGGACCGATCTTGAGACTCTTGGGGTAGAATTGGAACGTTAAAAAGGTCTCCATTGACCAAAGGATGATCTCGTTTCTGCCCTCGATCGAATTTCCATTGAGGGCATTCGAGGACATGGTTCGTTTCACCTCGGGCAGACCGGCGAGGGACCGGCCGATGCAGCCGAAATGAGGCAAAGAATCGCGACAAGTAGGAATATGTCTCTTTGATTCATTCACTGTTGGTGCCGTACGATCGTAAAAGGTCACTTTATAAGTTTTTCCACCCACTTTTATGAAGTTCATTGTGTACGTGGAGATTTAGTCGGCACGCTCGAGTGCCCACCCGGGAAAACAGGACCTGATGCGAGGGGAACGAGATTTATCGGTGCCGGGACACTGTTTGCTGCTTACGCTGTTGGGATGTTATAAGCACCCCTCGAAAGTCGCGTCACATGAGGCGCGGCTGCAGTTTCGTGGAGCCGATGCTCGGACGACACGATCAATAAAAAAACTTAAGTTATTTTCGTACTCCGCAGGAATCGATATTGAACCATTTTTCTTTTGCTCGACTTTTTTTTTGTATTTGTCTATATGAAGGCTACAACTTTTTTTTATAAGTTACGTTGCGCTTGATGGGAAAGGGAGAAGGAAAAATTATTTCAAAAATCCTTTTTTTTACTATTTTATATTTTTATTTTTTATATTTTTGGAATTGCTTTTGAGATGTAAAAACCCCTCGAAAATCGTATCAGATAAGGTGCGCGGGTTCCCGTTCAGACGACACGACAAATAAAAAAAGTTGAGTTATTTTCTTACTGCGCAGGAATCGATATTTGTAATTTTTCGTTAGCTGGTCCATGTCAACAATGAGGCTACATTTTTTTTATCACGTATGTGAGTTCGATTGTAAAGGCGGAAAGAAAAGTTAGATCCAGAAATCCTTTCTTTATACTTTGTATTTTTATTTTTTAAATCTTTTTAGAATTCATGGTTATATTTTTTAATACATTTTACATCGGCACGAAAATGTGTTTTTTTTTCGTTCAATCCAATAAATTTTACTATGGTTTTTGTGAGACCTTCAGATCCAAGGACGTAACCCCGTTGCATCCGTTTGCCCTGGAAGTCTCGTGTATTCGCCATGAACCTTCAGCATTTTGGCTGATGACATTAAAGAAAAGAAAAAGTCATACAATGAACCGATTAGAACCGAATAGAAATGTTTCGGCCGAAATATTAGAAAGTATTTTTTAACGAATTACAGCTGTTTACAACTACTGTCAAATATATGTGCAACATACCGTGCATCCAATTACTTCTACTGGTGACTGCGACTTGCAGTAGAGTTTGTTAATCGTCTCCGAACATTCCCCGTCAAGCTTCAAATTCGCACCATTCGATGTAATGAAAACTCAATGAATCAGAAATCGACTCAAATAGTATAATAAATAATACAACGTAAGTAAACTTACCCCGTAGGCAAGACCGCACAGGACTAGAGCGATGGTCACCAAAAATAACAGCTTCATTTCGACCCGTTTTCGTTTCTTACTCCATCTGCCTCCATACAAGTCCTTTTATACACGGTTGTTTTATTGCTCGCTGTGCTCGCCGTAAAAATTCAGTTTTCGCAAATGAAACAAACTTCCTAATAGTTTGAACGTGCAGTAGATACGAACAAGGAAATTAATTGCCGATAAGGATGTACATTACACGTGGAACATTTTTTTCGGAATGGATTGTGTTTTTGCAAACGGATTATTTATTTTTCGGTTGGGTAACATTTTCAAAATTTTACATTTTGGTTGACATATTTTTATCTTTTCTTGTTTCGAAATCAAATTGTTTTTGGAGGGTTTCCGTGAGTTTTTTCATGTTCAAAGCCGTCTACAATTTTGTCGCACATGCGCAGGCGGGACGTCTTCGAAGGCGCATCTGTACACCTTGGGGCATTTTAGCTGACAATATAAAACAAAAATTGCTTGATTAAACTGATTTATCGTGAACAGTCATTTTATGCCGATGACAATTTTTGTCAAAGATAGCGAGCATCAAACGGTGAAGTCTTGATTTCATTGTCTGTTTCAGTGTATCAAATACAAAATTTGATGGCTGAGTGTACAATTTAGTGAAGATTTTATTTTTTTCATGAATCTGCTGCAGTTTCGCTGTTTACAATACCTGTTAAATACGCATTCAACGTACCAAGCAACTAAGCCTTGGACCAACCACGTTTCGGAACTTAGCGCCGTTCGAACTACAGTAGAAATTCCGCTCATCTTCCGAACATAGAGGCTTATGATTGGACTGTAATAAAAAAACAGCAATACAGTATCATCTAAAATGTAATAAAAAAATACCCTGAAGATTAGAATAATACATCACTCCACGAGTTAGAAAAAATGTTCCGCGCGAGGCATGTACGAAATTTTTCATCACAAGGTGCGGAGATCGCGGTTTTACGCATGCGAAGCGGGCCGAAAAGTGGCCATTTCCGCACCGAGTGATGAATGTTATCATATTTCCTCATCACAATTTTCTCGTGATCATGGACGACAAGTTTGTAAAAAAATATCCTCGTAGCATCTTTTTTTTTGCACATTCACACATGCGCTGAATATTATTTCGGAACGCGTTTATATAAAAATCTCGACAATTTTTTTTTTTATTAAAACGAAGCTCCCTTTATGAGGAATCAAAATTAAACTTAGGAACACTTACTCCAGCTGCTGCGAGGGCACACAGTGCCAGGACGATGCTCATCAAATAGAACAGCTTCATTTCGACGATGTTTTCGTTTCTGTATTTCATCCGCTTCCTCAGAAGCGCTGTTATACACAGATATTTTATTGCTATTTGCAAAAAGTTTCCGCCAATAAAAAATATATTACTCGCAGTTCGCGCGTGCAGTAGATACAAATAAGGAAATGGAATATCGATAAGGTGTACATTAACCGTCGAACATTTTTTCGGCATGATTTGCACGTTCGCAAACGGATTATTTATTTTTGGCCTGGTTACATTTTTATAAATTTTACATTTTTGGTGATATATATTTTTTTCCTGTAGTGCGAAATAAAATTATTTTTGGGAGGGTTTCCGTGAATATTTTCGCTCCAACGGCTGCTATAATGGTGTTGCACACACGCACGCCGGAAGTCTTCGAGGATTCACCATAGTCGTCTAGCATTGTGGCTGATAATGTAAAAGAAAAATTGGTTGATTGAACTGATTTATCGCGAACAGTCATTTTATGCCAATGACGATTTTGTCAAAGATAGCGAGCATCGAACGGTGAAACTTTCATTTCTTCGTATGTTTCAGTGTATCAAATACAAAATTTAATGACTGAGTGTACAATTTAGTGAAGATTTTTTTTTTCATGAATCTGCTGCAGATTCGCTGTTTACAATACCTATTAAATACGCATTCAACGTACCACGCACTTAGCGCGTTTCCTTACTGCAATGCTCTTTTCACAGAGTATCATGCTTTCTACTTCCACACATGGACTTTTTTTGGGCTGTAATAAAAAAAACAGCCATACAATATCATATAATAGTACATTTCGATATGAGTGCGAAAAATATTTTTCTGACGAGTGTGACTTTGGAGCACGAGCCGAAGGCGAGTGTTGCAATCACACGAGTTCAGAAAACATTTTTCGTACGAGTATCGAACCAAATTTTATTTCACAGGGTGCGAAAATGAGGGTTTTCGCACGCGGAACGCATTTATGTAAAAATCTCGACAATTTTTTTTCTTTAAAACGAAGCTCCCTTTATGAGGAACCAAAATTAAACTTAGGAAAACTTACTTTAGCTGCTGCGAGGCCACACAGTGCCAGAACGATGATCAACAAATAGAACAGCTTCATTTCGGCGATGTTTCCGTTTCTGTATTCCATCCGCCTCCGCACAAGCGCTTTTATACACAGATATTTTATTGCTGTTTGCAAAAAGTTTTCGCCAATAAAAAATATATTACTCGCAGTTCGAGCGTGCAGTAGATACAAATAAGGAAATGGAATATCGATAAGGTGTACATTAACCGTCGAACTTTTTTTTTCTGCATGGCTTGCACGTTCGCAAACAGATTATTTATTTTCGGTCTGGTTACATTTTTATAAATTTTACATTTTGGGTGATATATATTTTTCTTGCTGTGGTGCGAAATCAAATTCTTTTTGGGAGGGTTTCCGTGAATATTTTCGCTCCAACGGCTTTTATAATGGTGTTGCACACAGGCACGCCGGAAGTCTTTGAGGACTCACCATGGTCGTCTAGCATTTTGGCTGTTAATGTAAAAGAAAAATTGCTTGATTGACCTGACTTATTGCAAACAGTAATTTTATGGCGATGCCGATTTTTGTCAAAGACGACTGCGAGCACCGAACGATAAAACCTTCATTTCCTTGTATGTTTCAATCTATCAATTGAAAAACTTGATGACTGAGGGTACAATTTTGTAAAGGTTTTTTTTACACGAATGATTGCTGTTCCGCTGTTTACAATATGTGTCAAATATGTGGACAACGTACCTGGCACTTCATTTTGGGTGGATTTTTCGGATCTATCATTTTGCAGAGTATGGCATTTGCGGATTTTCCACACTGAGGCTGAAAATTTCAATTTAACAAAAAAATGAGGGAATGTACGACATCATCTAAAATGCAATAAAAAATACCCTGAAGATTGGAAATCTTCACACTTTCTCGTTATAATTTTCTCACGTTCGTTCACGCCACTTAAAAAAAAAATATGCTCACAGCATCCTTTTTGACACATTCACACATACTGGATATTTTTTCTGGACGCGTTTACATAAAAAATTTGAAATTTTTTTTTTCGTTACAATGAAACACCCTTTAAGAAGAATCAAAATTAAACTTAGAGAAACTTACTAGATCCGCGGCCACACACACACAGCTACACAGTGCCACAATGCCGATCAACAGGTAGAACAGCTTCATTTCGACGATGTTTTAGTTTTGACGTTTCGATGTTTCTTTATTCCATCTGCTTCGGCAGAAGCCCTTTTATACACATATATTTTATTGCTATTCGCAGAAACATTTCCGGTAATAAAAAATATCTTACCGGCAGTCCGACTGCGCAGTAGATAGAAATACGGAAGTACGTGATCGATAAGAAATACATCAATCGTGAAACATAGATTTCTCTACAGATTCCACGCTCGCACAGAGTTCACTATTTTATTTATTTCAACCTCGAGTTCCTTTTTTTCCCGCATAGATTGTTCATATCTATGCAGGAAGATTTGTTCAAATAAACTTTAAAAAGATTCAGGAAAACTTCCTGCATAGATTTTTATAATCTATGCAGGAAGATTTCCTCGTTCTTTGTTAAATTTACTTCGAAAAATCTTCGACTCAAAAATATTGTACTGAATATTAATTGGAAGCAGTGATCGTAAATAAGTTTTTAAGACACTTATAAAAAGTCCGAAAATATTCATCGCCCAATAAATAAACAAAAAAATGTGGGCGAGCTTATTATTTTTTTCCCCGTAAAAAAATGGAGCTTTAAGGTATTCTTCTAAGGTCCATAAAGTAATCCGACTTTGATGCCGTGGTGACAGAGGGGGGGGGGGGGGGGGTTACAAGAGTTCGCTTCGATCCGAGAAAGAGTATTAGTGTCGACCGACAGGTCCTGCGGGTGTGCATGAAGCAAATAATGGCCTTGTCCAATGTTGCGGGACAGTAACGAAACTCGGGGACGAGGACGGGACAGCGGGATCAACGCCAGAGGTCCGACCGACAATACTGCAGGACCATTGTGTCCGGGTTTCTATACCCACTCGAGAAAGACGCAGAAAGAGCGGAAGGATCGACGCTGCATTGCATTCGACGGTAATCTCGGCTAGAGTCGTGCAATCCGGACTGCGCACTCCATCATGGTCCAAACATTCCTTGAAAGTTACCTTCCGCTTTTGTTCCCCTCTTTGCAGTCCCATAGCGCTCATTGCGAATTAATTTGGAGCACACAAATTAAAACAAAGCTTCCTCTATGAGAAAGCAAAATCTGACAAAAAATTCATTTTTGTCCCAATTTTTCATTTGTATATTTCTAACAGTACTGAAAGCTGGTATTTTTTGTTATAATACTGGGAACGAGAAGGTCATGCATGTATATAATATGGGCAATATTGAAAAACCGCAGCAGTAAGACGGGAAAATAAAAATTCTTATCACAAAGTTCGGAGCAGAAAATCTTATCACAAAGTCCGGAGTTCATGCAGAAAGCGCAGTTACTTCTGTTTTCTGCAACCCAACGGTTACCTAACTTTTAATGTTTTCCTTATTTGTCGTCCACTTCGTTTTTCAAGCAATCTGTATCTCAGTGTCACCACATACACGCTTATGACAATCAAAGGTCGAATTAAGATCGCAAACAAAATATTGAACATTCCTACCAGAGTCTCGTGACTTTGAAAAATGGAGTTCCAAAGATCCTCAGGATTTATGCAGATCATTGCATAAAGGTAATTCGTTCGAGACAAGAATTTTCTCCGCGAAGTCTCTTCGGAACTGAGCCATAAGTAAGTAAAAATATTTTTTAAAAATTCGGACAAAAATTCATTTTTGTCCCAATTTTCCATTGTATTTTTAATAATACGACAGCCCGAATTAAGGTCGCAAATAAAATATTGAACATTCCTACAAGAGTCTCACGACTTTGAAAAATGGAGTTCCAAAGATCCTCGGGATCTATGCAGATCATTGCATGAAGGTAATTTGTTCGAGACAAGAATTTCCTCCGCGAAATCTCTTCGGAACCAAGCTCATAAATCACCGGTTAAATTCCTCGGATTCCTGGCATTGTCGTGTCGCCGATGTTGCTGCAGGTACACTTGTTCGACCGGCCTACCATTCCCCGGTTCATTCATGCGCTCGCTCGGACGAAAATGCCACCTTACGTCCTCGCACACATCGCCGCATCCACACACACACACAAGCACGGATTAAAAGGGAAAGAGTATATAGCGTGTACCCCTGCAGAAGGACGAGCGCCTCCGGCCGAATTCTCTCGCTCGCACTTTCCTTTCATCCCACTGTCTTCATCGGTCCATTGATCGCCCATGGGACCATTCTACTATAAAGGAAAAACCCGCACGGCTCAATGGTCGTGTCGTCACGGTATCGACGAATTATCTCACCGCTCCTTCGTCGGCGACCTCCCCCGATCTTTTTTTTTTTAAACTACATTTCCACTCTATTCCACTTGTTGATTTTATCGATGTTTACATTTCGGGGAATATGCTCTACAGCTTCTCTTTGCTCGGTTCTCTTCACTGTTTTCTCACCCCCGGGCAAAAGTTCGAGAACTCGTGGGCTCCGCGGGTATTCTTCGGGGATTCATTTTTAGGGACGGGGTGACGAAAATTCGTATTTTATTTTTTTGGATCGCTGATATTGGGACAAAATGGCCCATTTTTTTATCGATGTTTCGATTTGCATATGAAAAATCTCATCGCGAATGTGGGAATCTTTTTGCGAACCAGATTCGTGCACTGAAAAAAGATAAATATCGGACTCAGGTGAAATTAGCTTGCGGGCTGCCAAAGAAAATAATTCTACTTTCAATTGAAACATGGCTTAATAACATGTAACCTTGACGATCTTGCTGTCGTTATTTCAATACCATATGGAACTATAAGAATTGAAATAAAAAATGTTTCCTTTTTCTCAGCCGGCATGCATTATTTTTTTTCTTCAGTGTGCCGAACTTAGCGTTTAGCTTAAAAATGAATCAATTTGTATAAATGCGTTCTTAGGTAAAAGGGTCGTTAGGTAAAAGCCTTCTGGTAAATACGGCGAAAAAAAGTTACGGACTTTCCGTGGCCCCGAGGAAACGCGTAGTTTCGACTAAGGTAACGGTACCGATGTTCCGACATATAATCGGACAGTACGAAAAGGTTAGGTTGGCCAGTTTTCTACGTATCTTATCTTCATTATTGTTTCGCGTGAATATTATTTTTTGAATTTTTTTGACTTTTGGAAACTGGAAACTATCAGTTTGATATTGGTTTCGGTTATTTCAAGAAAAAAAATGTTTTTGATAAATTAATAACTGCTGGAATCTTAGGCTGCTCTTAACCGTCCGATCATTGGTACCTTTACCTTAGCTTAACTCATCCGGAGCCGCCGGAATTCGAGAGAAGACTTGTACACGATACGAAGCGCATTCTCGATTCGATCTCGAGCGTCATCGGCGCAAGACGCCCGGAGTCCCGGACGATTTGTAGTCGCATCAATTCCGTCGTTCGACCGCTTTTTATTCCACCGGAGAACACGAAGGTACAGGCCTTTCTCATCCTCCCTGTCTCCGATTCGCTAATCTTTCGGCGCGTCTCCAGCCGCGCGCCACACGCACAATGCGCGCTTTTTCTCGCGTCTTGTCGACAAGTACTTTTTTTTTAAAATCCTCCATTCGTGTTCTCTCTCGCCGCCCTTGGCTTCCTCGGAGGGATCGTCGCCGGATAGAATCGCGACGACGCGGAAAGAAAGCGCAGGCGGGAGGAAGCCGCGCGACGAAAGTTCTCCTCTCGCTTTTCGGCGTGTACACCTTTCCGTCCCGCGGGCCGAGCCGTCGAGGGACTTCTCGGGACCTTCCGAGCCGCGGAGAGTTCTCTCATCCCTGTGAAGTATCGCCGACCCGCGAGCCCGCCGGCACGTCTATCCGGGCGACAAGTTTCGCTTTACGCGGATTCGGGCCCTTTGTCGCGCCCGCGAGTCCGGCGTCCCGGTCCGGCCCGGACCCGTGACAACGGCGCGACCAAAGGGAACGTCCGAATGTACCCATGGGTACCGGTCGGGCCGACACTTGACTCGAGAACTTCGCTCCGGAAAGGAATTTTAAATCGTTCTCTATCTGTGTCGAAGCTGAGAGAAAACATTTTTTTTTCTCCGCAGGATTTAAACGACCCTCGAAAAATTGCCTCGCGTGGTATCGCGGCTAAGATGCAGTTTTTTATTCGAATCGAGTCCGGAAAGAAATTTCAAAATTACCGAGGTAAGGTGAATAATGGTGGAGATCTAGCAAACATTTCTTGTCCAACAAGGCCCGCTTTTTTATGCGAAAAAAATTGTTGACGTTTCTGGACAAGAAATTTCCGTTAAATGTACCGTTTTGAAATTAATGGTTAAAGTGAATTAAAATGCACCGTTTTACCTTGTCTTCGTACCGAAGCTGAAAAAAGAATGTGCAAACGGAAGTTTACATATCTAACAAGCATTTCTTATCCAAATAGGCCAAACCTTATTTTTCTGCGACGAACTGGATTTTTAACCAAATTATAGAAAAATTGTGGATTTTTCCGGAGAAGAAATTTTTGTTAAATGTACGAACCATTGTTACCCTGTCTTTGTACCAAAGCCACGTCTAACAAACGTTCCTTGTCCAAAAACCCTCACAAGTTCTTTTTTCTGCGACAAACCGTATTTTCGATTAAACAAAAAAGCATGGACTTTTCTGGACAAGAAATTTTTGTTAAATCTACGAACAATTTTTCCTCCCTCTTCGCGCCGAATCTAAGAAAAGGCCTTTGTGTTCCTTGTTTCAAAAAACATTTTAAAAAAATCATCCCAAACACTCCCAAGACACGAGAAAGTATTCTTTAGATGGATTCCTCTTTCCTCCCCAGATTTGAAAGGGTGGAAACGGACTAAATAGAAGGATTACGGAAAAATCCCATCCTACGTTCCGACTCGGCCCATTTCGTCTCGTTTCCTCCGGCTGTGTCCTGCGTCGAACTGCCTCGGTGGAACAGGTTGCGTTTCGTCGTCCGGGCTCCTGTCCTCGAGTTTAACGCGAGAACGGACTGCAGACTCTTTGTCCCATCGAACAAAACCGGAGCACCGCGGGACACCGCAGGTCTCACTTTTTTTTTGCTTCCCCCTCTTCCTCGTTTCCTTCCCGCCCGTTCGCTTCTTTCCCACAGGCTGGCCGTCCAACCACCTCGAGCAAAGTTTCCCGAATCCTAGAAACCTTTATTTCCCTCCATTCTACCCGCGCGTGTTTTTTCATCTTCCTTTCTCATCCCTTATTCTCGAGCGCGTTACATCGACTCTCTTACGGGCTTAGCCGGTCCCGCACTCGCTCTCGTTCTCACGGCAACCATCGAAGATGTGTATTTTTTTTTTCTTGCTTTCTGGCTTTTCCAGATCGTACCGAGTCCATTATGTTATCTCGGATTCCCCCGCGACAAGAGGAGCGACACCGCTACTTTTCCCGTTTATTCCTTTTTTCCCCTCCGCATCGATGGAGAGATCATCGTCTTTGACAAAGATTCACTCGACGGTCAGGCAATCCTTTGAGATCCCTGCCGAGATTTCCTTCAGCGACCGGATCGGGACTTCCCACGGACTGATATCTAAAAAAAAAAAAATAAGTAAAAAAAAAATCTGCCGCTGAACTATACTCGCTCCCGAATGGTCCGGTAAATCGCGAAGAGCTACCGGTTCGCCGTGCCGACGGGTTGACGGTTAATGCCACGATTAATATCTAATTTAATTTTATCCCTCGACGGTGACCGCCAACGCAGCGGCTCGAAGAAACGCACCGGTGCTGGAGCCATAGCTCACTCGGCCGATGCCATATGGCCACGGAGCTGCGCGTGGCACAAAGAGAACTGCTCGCTTTTATTTTCCTTTTTTTTTTCGTTTTTAATTGCACCATGTGGCGCGTCCTGCGAATGGGCCGTGATGGGCCCGTCGTACACCTACGCATGGCTGCAGGAAGACTCATTTGTAAAGCCACAACTGTCGAGTTCCCGAGCGCGCAGGACCTGTATCTGTAAAAACCTGCACGGTAAAAAACTTTTGTACTTTTTACGACAAATTATTGCCCACAAACGTCAACAATTTTTTTTTAATGATTCTGCAATTTTAGAAACAAAAGAGCAAACTAAAATTGTTAATGAGACGCGAAATAAAAGGATAGATTTGTATGTTGAAGAATGAACAAACGAGTTTGTACTATTTACGACAAATTATTGTCCACAATTTTTTATTTATTGATTCTGCAATTTTAGAAACAAAAGTGCAAACTACAATTGTTAGGGAGACGGGAAATAAAAGGACGGATTTGTATGTTGAAGAATGAACGAATGAGTTTGTCACTTATTTAACAAAATTGTTCTCACGAAACTTCGTATTCCGATTTTTGGAAATTATTTTTTACTGTGTGCCTTTTTTTAACAGGACACTAATAACTTTACTACTTTTGTAGATTTTTAAAAAATATTATCGGGTAATGTGATTTCGATGATTTCCAAAGAAAGCGTAAAAAAAAGTAATGTTTGGTATCTAAAATGTAAAATGTTCAACATAAAATCTCATTCGATGCTTAATTATCAGAATATCATTATAGGCAAATAAATTATTGCACTTTCCTTAGTCTTCTTAATCACTTATTAGTTTAATGTTGCTCCCGTCGTGCACCCACGCATGGCTGGACGAAAGCGAACTCAATAGTCACTAATAACATTAATATTTTTTTTTATTATCGGGAGAATCTTTAGTCATAGAAATCTTTAATCATGGCTCATCGTGACAAATTGTCACGATGAGCCATGATTAAAGATTTCCTTGATTCCAAAGGAAGCATGACAAAAATAATGTCTGGTACCTAAAACATAAAATGTTTAACACAAAATCCAATTCGATACTTAATCATCAAGGTATTAGAAAGAAAAGTAAAAGATTGCGCATTTTTGTCTCCTTAATCGCTCATTGATTTAATATTTAATTTTTTTTTAACCCCAGCGTCATTTGGTGTTTTTTAAACAATGAAACATTTTTTTCAAGATCCTGTAAGGCGAGTGGACCAATAGGACGCAGACTTGACGATGCTGCGCGTTCGGTTTTCTCGGTGCAGCACATCAGAGAATCCTACAATTCCAATTCCGATTGGTCCGCTTTCCGTCCGCCTCCACCTTCTGGAGCGCTTGACTTATCACCAGCCCCAGGTATCGAGCGGATCGAATTTTCCCGGTCAATGTGTTCTCCGGCGCGTGTCGTGTGGTTTCCTCGTTGGGAGGCTTATTTCTTGGATCTCCGGGGAGGCATTCGAATTCCCAGTGCAGACTTCCTTCGGTGTCCCGACACGCGATTCATCATCGACGGGAGTGTCGGTAAGCACATGGCGTGTGCCGGGCCGATCGTTCGGACCCCCTTAAGACAATTCATCCCCGCGGTTATCGGCGCAAGGAAAGAATGCCTGCCGGTCGTCCGCCACCTTGCCGGGGAAAATGAATCGAGCTCCGGTGGGGCTCTTAACGATCCTGGGAGTAAATTGGACCACGCGCCCCGGCGTCAGCCCGGCCATCGGAAGTCCCCGGTAGATCACGACTCCGACCGCTAAAACCCCTCGGGACGAAAACGCCTTCTTCTCGTGACCGATACCCAACTACGTTCTCCAGTCCCCGACGTCCCAAATGAGAATGTCTCGCCTCCAGATAGGTTTGGTCTCTGGAAAACGCGCGGAACAAGAACGACCGCCGAGTCGCTCGTGGCCCACCTGTCGCCTTCCAGCCTGGCGGAAGATCCGAGAATCTCTCACTATGTTTCACCCCCAACATGCGAAATTACCTGGACCACCGACTAATCACCCCTTAATGACAGGCTTTCCCAACGGGCCGCGATGGAACGTCTTTTTCTTCATCTCGTCGCAGCTCAACTTTCCGGCTCACGATACATCAAGTTCGATCTCGGAGAGATCCGGGCAACAATTTTTAGGACCAGGCTTCAATTAATTTATCGGGTGCAGTTTTGGGAGCTGGCCGGGGAGCCGACATTTTATTTTATGGACTCCGAGGGGTTGAATTATGACAGCAGTTTCATTGACACCGGGACGAATGGGACGCCGGGTGGAAACTGGTGCACCGTGAAACAGCAAGATCTTTTCGTCGGCTCACCGAGACTGATGCGATGTGAAAGAGCGGCCGAGAGTGCAAGGTGCCGGATGGAACGCCGCGATCGAGAAGAAAGTCACGTGCCTCGCATATGTCGTATCCTCGATTCCAGCCGCGACGAAGAAAGGAGAGGCAACGAGATCCTAGAAACAAGAACGAAATCGTCGCACAGGTGGATTCCCAGGATCCGCCGGATCGGAAGGGGACGAGGAACAAGAAAAGCACGAATTCATCTAGACCCGATTAGTCCGTGATCGCGAGGAGGTTCTCTCTGGAACTCGGAATCTTCTCTTCCACTTTGAATTCAAACGGTTTGAAACCACGAGAATTCTCGAGAGTTCCTGAGCGAGCCGACCACACAGGACGCCAGCGAGCCCGGAGACCTTCGACTGCTTTGCGAGAATGACGCCGATTTGCCATGAAACGAGCTTCTCGAGGCCATTGTGGCGGAAGGAGTATGAGAAACGTGTCAAAGAACGACCGGCCGGAGCTCCGCGCTCTAAAAAAATTTGTTTGGAAATGTATGAACGCTTTTGGAAGCTTTTTTACACTGTAAAAAAAATTTGTTCGAAAATTAATGAACAGTATTGCAAGCTTTTTGACGTAAACCGTTTCTGAAATTTCATACACATGCGCGTTGCAATTTTACAATAAAATTTGTATTTTTCATGAACATTTTTGTAAATTTTGCAGCAAAAGATTTGCTGCAATTTTGATATCTGGTATGTTTATTTTACAAGCAAAGTATATTAATGTTTAATTAATATCAGTAATGTCAGCAAATTTTAAGTTCCAGTACATGAAATTTACAATTTATTTTTAGAATGTACATAAGCTGTAACTGAAATTTCAAACACATGTGCTTACTATTCTGTCATTTTCCCCTGAGATAAAATTGTCAATATCTTCAATCGTAGAACGTCTCGAAGGACTGTGACAATAGATATCGAAAATCCACTTTTCTGACACTTTTCGTTTTGTTGGCACATTTTTTTTCAGACCTCTGTGCTAACATCATGCTTTGAATATTACATTCTCTGCGATAATTTCGCTTCGAAAACTGGTATCTACATCATGAAAATTCACTACCGATACTCACGTTTCCGGTTTCGATAACGTGCCAAGAAAAAACGCCAAAATCGGCGTTTTTCCGCCCGAGAAAAAATTTTCACGGGATAACATCGGGCCCTGACAAGGTCCTGAGAAGGCCTTGTCAGGACGCTATCAGGGTCCGATGCAACGCTCGAAAATGTATACTCGGCATATGCATATTCCGCATCCTCGAGCCCGTTCAACGACGATCACGGGTCGTCCTCGTCGTGATTCGTTCGCCAGCGGTGTGAATTGAATAGGCTTTTCTCCATGCCGAATGGCGATAGGACGGAAAGTTGCGCTGACCCGCGTGTACACACGAGGTGCGTAAGATCGGGTAGTATTATGCACGAATGCATTAGTCCCGTGGAGACTTCGCCACGCGCATAATGTCGCGTGTGTTACGACTATTACGTCCTGCACCGCGGTACACCGGATTCCGCATCGTCGTTACCCGTTGATTTTTTTCTCGAGAGGATTCCATCGGATTTGACGAGAACCCGGAGAGTCCGGTGTCCCGAGGTGTTAGGCAATCGAATCTGCATAAACCGTCCGTCGGTTAGAGGTTCTTACCGATGGGACAAGAGTGCAAGGTATGGGGCAAGATCGGCACCGAGTGCGCCGCAGGTTCGGTCCAGGTGCATCGAGTGGGTCGTTAACTGCGTCCGATAATTCGAATAAAGTAGGATGCTCTTTGCAGTTCTCTAACTGAGGGTACGAAGCTAAGTCCTGGAAATCATCACCAGGCAAAGTCGGGCCAACTTTGACCCGGTGGTTCATGATGAGTACACATCACACGACTTGTTGTAGGGTAAAGGTGGTGAATATGGCCCACCGTGATTAACACGTAAATGTTAATCGTAGTGCAAGTTATGGGGCAAGATCGGCGACCGAGAGTGCCGCAGGTTCGGTCCAGGTGAATCGAGCGTGTCATTAACTGCGTCCGATAATTCGAATAAAGTAGGATGCTCTTTGCAGTTCTCTAACTGAGGGCACTATGCAAAGTCCTGGAAATCATCGCCGGGCAAAGCCGGACCAACTTTGACCCGGTCGTTCATGCTGAGTACACATCACACGACTTGTTGTAGGGTAAAAGTGGTGAATATGGCCCACCTCGATTAACACGTAAATCAATGATATATGGACCGGGCCATATTCCCCACTTTTACCCTAGGGAAGACCGGGGACAAAAGTACCACGGATCAATTGTAACGAGCGGGTCAATTGTAACGCTGCGCATGATCGGACGCATCGGATATGAAGTGAGCAACATTATAGACATCTCCTTATGGCCATGCGATCACCTCATAGCTGAGTTTTCAAAAATACCAAATCGCCGAAACCAAATGTGATTCGCGAGTGCACACCCAGAAAAATAATTTATTTGACGGCCACGGTTTATTTGGTTTAAGTGAAATATTGATTTGATTTAAATATATATGTATTTAAATCAAATAAATATTTTACTTAAACCAAATAAACGGTGACCGTCAAATAAATTATTTTTCTGGGTGCAGAAATGATTTTTCGGCTGTTCGGATCGCGTCCGCTAGGCAACACAATACTAAATATTAGTACAAACAAGCACAAGGAATTGAAAGGTATATTTTTGCAGAACATTTTGATCGTTGAGACGATCCGTTTCAGATTGTTATTAACCGATGCCACAATAACTTTGCTAATAATCATGTGTGGGGTCGATTG
>JAPYZD010002419.1:0-22208 GCA_030522725.1 Ichneumoninae sp. B BG-2022a | reverse complement strand
CTTAAAATAATAATAAAACTTTTTTATTGTAAAATGATGAAAAACCGTGGCTGAAGGACTTCGGTCGATGGCCAATTGGCAGCATATATGTAATATGTATGTATGTTATTGTCAATAAATACATCTACTACTACTACTACTAATAAATTTTTAAAAAATAAAAATAAGTGAAGAGAAGTGAGGGACGAGTAAACGAGACCCTCGTTTCATTCGCCGGCGCGTTAACAGTTTATCATTGCATCGACACAAGTCACGTACCGGACTCTCGGACCACTTAAAAAAAAGAAAAAAAATGCACGCACAGGCCGTTAGTAGGAAGTGACGTCAGAACGCGTTTGCTCGCGAATTCCCCGGTAAATAGCATAAGAGTGTTCGTGCAGCCGGCACAACTTAACAGTTATAAGAGTCGGCGCAGAGTCGCTCCCTGCACGGCGTGTGTGCTGCGTACACGAAGATTGTTCCATTCGTTAATAGTCTTCGACTCGGTCGCGTCTGGACCGGCTGAATTCTATCAGGTTGAATTTTCCGATTCCGCAACGTTTAAGGTAGTCAAACAAGTACGAGTATAATAGTAGGGAAGCGGAGCTCCGGCTACGATCGATGCATTATTAATGTCCTCCTCCTCACTTATCCGTTACGCCTCCCCGTACCTACCGTACTACTTTGCTCGATAGTTGACGATTCGAGATTCGGAGAGACTTCGTATACAACGAATAAACGCTGCAGATCGAGCCAGATTTCTACCTTCTTCTCGTATCCATTTTTGCACGGTTAAAATTATTTTTTTAAATTTAATATCTAACATTTTCACGATTTTACCAAACATCCGGTATATTAATTTTAATATGTTACGTTTAATAACGTGTCCAAAATCTCGATGTCACATGGCGAGTTTCAAGTAGCACATGCATATTAAAATTAATCTATCGGTTTGTGAATTTAAAAACATTCATATATACGTATATAAATGTTCACAACATTTATTTTATTTTTCAAGTTAAAACTTGTGCTACGATCGATGCATTATTAATGTCCTCCGCTTCACTTATCCGTTCCGCTTTCTCGTACCTACCGTATTACTTTGCTCGATAGTTGACGATTCGAGATTCGGAGAGACTCCGTATACAGCGGATGAACGCTGCAGATCGAGCCAGATTCCTTCCATCGTCCCGTATCTATTTTCTACACCGTTAAAAAAAATCAGGAAATTTATTTCCCAACATTTTCAAGATTTTACTCTAAAACTAACATATTAAATTTAATATGTATGAAATTCAATAACACGTCCAAAATCCTGATTTAACGTGCCAAGCATGAATTTCAACTAACACATGCCAGTAAATTTAATCCATCGGTTTGTGAATTGAAAAAAATGCATATACACTCTATACAAAATTTTGAGAAAATGTATTTGTTTTTAAATTTTTAACTTCCGTCGTTCCGCCGGTGGTGCGTGTCGCAAAATGCATTGGAGATTGTCTCAGTTTGCTGCTGCCGTTGCTCAATGGTAATCGGACTGGACGCGTACACACGCTGACCGTGAAGATGACGCCTGGTATGACAACGTGTGGGAGTGCTGTCACTCATTGTTTAACGTTTAACATCACCGTCTCTCTCTTGCCCGCGCTGGCTGAGCTGGCCGAACGCTTGCACGATTCATTTGCCTATACAGACCCCCATCGTCGCCTCGTGCCGCTCTGTCACATCGCGCGATATTCGTCACCAGCCATATATATATATATATTTATATATTTATATATATATATATACATATATCGCTCCGTCTCGCTGTATCCATTGAAAACGAGCGCACTTCGCTCAATGAGATCGTTGACCATACGCCAACGTCTATGAACTCGAACTTTGACGATTCAGAACTCTCGAATTCCATCCACTCTCCATACACACGTGACTCGCTCCGAATTTTATCACTGAAACCCCGCGTCGTGCGTGTCGTGATAGTAACAAGAGACGGGACTGAAAATCAATTTTTGGCGAAAGGGACGTTGATTATTAATTGGATCCTTTTTTTTTTTTGCAGAGGCCACCTTCCTCGTCACTCTCGTACCCCGGCCCGGGCGGTAACGACGATGCCCGTAGTCCCGGAAGCGGGGGCACACCCGGACCCCTCAGTCAACAAGCACCCACCAGTCTGGACTCATCAGATCCTGGTAAGTGATAAGTGTGCATTATATTTTATTTAAAAAAAATGTATATGTATATCGCACTCTTAACCGTACACATAACGTATAATTTTTTTAAACCTTCTAACTCGTGACCGGGGTAGATTTCCTATGAGTTGTAAATGGGGTTTTCCGCACATGAATCTCTTCATTTTTGAATAAAGAAGAGTCGCGGCGAATTTGATTTTTTGAAAGTTTAGGCGGTGAAAATCACATTCAAAGCCCAAAACGTAACGAAAAATTGCAAAAATTGCATCTTTCAATATAGGTTGGGGTGATTTTCCACCGCAGAGTTAAAAAGTTGGTTAACGACATTATCATGAAATAGACCGAAATTTGATATTTCGATCGTTGCGCCCCTTCATTCGCGTCGTGATTCGACCGGGTCGTATGGTCAAGTTCGCGCCACACCCAGAAAAAAAATTTATTTGACGGCCACCGTTTGTTTAGTTTAAGTAAAATATTCATTTGATTTAAATAAATATTTATTTAAATTAACTAAGTAGTTACTTAAAGTAAATAAATATTGTACTTAAACCAAATAAACGGTGGCCGTCAAATAAATTATTTTTCTGTGTGCAGGTAAAGTGAGTTAAAGACGTGCCATGCTAAACTACAATAAAAGAAGGTTGACTAGTTATTCCCATTTGATTTCCCAAACTCCTATCGATGACTACGATACGAGTTTAGGAAACCAAATCGACCCGACATTCTAACTTTTTTTGTTACCAAGTTTTTACCAAGTTCTTTTTATCTCGTCGTTTACCGCGTGCAAACGGCTGTGAGCATAACTCGAGGCCACGGAATTCGGAGGAGTTAAAAGAGTGGCATAGTTCGAGCTGTTGGCGTGCAGACGAAAAAATAATCGTGAGCGTTAATATCAAGGGAGAATGAGAGTTCGTGAGGTAACAACTAAAAAAAAAAAAAAAAACGAGAATTCTCATCGATCCACCCGGCGGATCGATGCGGGGAGAGAAGCGTGCTCGCTTTTACACGGCTGTGTATAGCCCAACTTCGTATATGCATACATATAGACGGTATTATACGGTAACTCGCTTTTGGCTTGGCTGACTGGTGGCTCAGTTGTTTCGGGGCCCTCCCTGCTTAAGGACAATATCACGCGACGAACGAGTCGATGACAATCGAGACTCGCGCTCTCGTTGTGTTGAACGACGGCTCAACGGCTCCTCCGTATATGCACGCGTGTGCACATGTGCGCGGGCACATTACCACCCCCGTACGAATTTTACGAACACCGCAGAAGCTACGACAGCAGCGAGGAGACGTGTACGCGTCAACACTATCAGCCCGGACGGGCCGCACCGTCGAGGCTAATGAGCGCGCGCGGTTCTCGCCGCATTGGCGTAGTTGCCCCGACAAAAACCGGCGGCCAGATTTCGCCATAAAAAAGAAAAAAAAAAGAAATTACAAAAAATATATATATAACGTCTTGCAAATAAAGTCTCTAAAAAAATCGGAGGAAAGCAATTATTTTTACATTTTTTTGTTAAGTTTCGACATGGTCGGGTTGAAGTTTGGGACCATTTGCGGTCCATACGGTGTCGCGGAGATCCGCGAGAATCGGGACGCGTCGATGATTCGCGCGGCTCTTGTGTCGCGTCTCGTTTGGTCGAAATGAATATGCGAGCGAGATCCGCACGTTCGCGCCAATGGCGAGCGTGTATACGCGCTGTCGGGTTCAGTCAGTCACCGGAGGGAATACAAGTTCACGACACTGTCCCATAAAGATTCATTAAGCCCGATCGTCTATATTCGCTGTCGTGCCAACATTATGTGCGGAGCGCGCGCGCGAGCTTCGAGCTCGATATGCGCGGCGGCTGTTGCGGTACACGCGAAACCCGCGAGAGAGGGAGGGGAAGGAGAGACGAATGAGAGACTCAAAGTGACGAGGAGGAGCGCGTCAAAACGGCTACTTCTGTTCAGTGACAATAAAAAATAAATAAAATAAAAAAGAGCCAGTGTTACATCACGATAGAGAATAGATGAGTCTGAGACATCGCCGCGGGCCAGCTCGCGGCTCTCCGCGCCTCTCGTTAGCTCCAGCGATCGATTGCTAGTCACGCCGCAAACTCTCGTAAATCCTTCTTCTGTATGGAATATCGACGACGGACTCGAAATTACATCCGCAAACGAGCCTTTTTTCTAGTCCCGGTGAGACTCGAGTTTTAGTGCTGAACGCATGACGAGGACTATGTGACATGTGTAACGAGACTGCATTGAACATACGCCAGATTCGGTCCTTGTTTTGTCATAGGAGAGACCGGGGCAAAATGGCATAGCGGGCAAAACGGGACAATGAGGACAAACCTCAAATTTCCAATGATTTTTGGATGCCGCGTTTTGTCCCAACGATACATCCGGATTTTCAAACCCGTTTTGCCCCACGTACCACCATCGCCACCATCCAAAAGTTATTGGAAACTTGCGTTTTGTCTCATTGTCCCGTTTTGCCCCGCTGTGCCATTTTGCCCCGCTCTCCCATAGTTTGGGATTTTGAGAAATGCTATTTGGGTTAAATGTTCGACTATTATTCCAAGGTTTGCGAATCTAACGAAACATTTCTTGTCTCTTGGAAACGGACATTTTTTTATTAATGCATTTTTGAAATATATATCTGTAAATCCGATTAAATCAGACAAAATAAAATCAGATAAAATTTGATCATATCAGATAAAAATAGAGTCGTCAAAAATTCTGTTTAGGTTGAATCTTCACCTAATCTAAGGTTTACAAATTTAACAAAACATTTTTTTGAAAGAAAAATTTTTTGAACTAATGAATTTTTTTATACGTCTCTAAATCCGACCAAATTCGATTCACTCAATCCTGATCGAGCAAATCATTTCCGCCGGCGTTTCCGCAGGCGCGGGTCGGTTTCGCCCAAAATTGACGATAAGATCGCTCGCACTACGGAACGACACACGTCGTATCCTCACTCGACCGGCATTTTTTTCCCTCGTTTAGTCGTGCACTCACACCTGTTTGTTTTTCGCCTACGGACGAAGCTCTACGACAGTAGTCGAGGTAACTCGTGTTACCGGGCCACCTACCCTCCCGTCTGTAGTTTCGGTCGCTGATACTTCAGCGAAGTTCCCGCACACTCGACCCATCGCTTCGTCCAGTTCTTTTCCGTCCCGACCATCCCCTCCGTCCGCGCTCCCGGTCGTGGAACCCTCATTAACGCGCCAGCCTGTTTGCATCGAGATATCATCTACCGCCCCAGAGCCGTTCGTCGTTCTCCTCATCGTCGTTTCGTGGCTCGTCCGTACGATCGACAACCCTGGCTTTTCTCTTCAAACCGTCCAGGTATCCATCCGACCGCTCAACCGAGAAACCCAATCGAGCTAATCTGCGCGTTTCCTTCCTTTTATTTTTTTAATTCGCAACGAACATTCCTTTTTCACTATCAATTATATCGGCCGCCTCTTCACGATCTCGTCCGTGACTCATCCGCATTGCGACAGCGCACAGTACGCCTCCTAGTGATACAAATGTTTCCGAGAATTCTCGGTCGCGCGATGGAGTTCTAGAGTTCATTCGACTCGATCTGAAGAATCTAAGACGGCTTCGTCTCCCTCTCGTTTCTTCCTTTTTTTTATTTATTTATTTTTTTTTTCATTCGCATTCGCTTTTTCACCGCTCAGTCGCGGGACGCTTGAATGGAGAGAAGATATCCCCGTCCGTCCTGACGACTCTCGGTTCGCGCGACCACGCGGGGACCAAAGATCGCGCCGTGAATTCCTGGAAATCGAGAGTGGCCGGCCTGGCCGTCGAAGATGCCGCGATGCTACCAACGGCGAGGGGGCGGGAGGGAGGAGATAGAAGTAATGAGGCTGATTCCGTGTTTTCTGTGTTTCGAGAGAGCCGGAGAGCGAGAGACTCTCGTATCGGCCGGTTATCGGCGAGCCTCCTCTTCTTCCTTCCTCCTCCTCTTCTCGTTCTGCTTCTTTCAACTTTTGCTCCGGCGAGCGTTTTCTCTCCGCGGCGATCGGGTGCACCGTCTCCGACTCCCACTCCTCACCCTCTTTCCTGCGCTATAATGAGGCCTTCATGTCGTGAACTCCCTCACCTTGCTCGCTGCTTCGCTTCGACACTCCCTTTATTTTTTTTTAATTTTTTTTTTATATACACATGTATAGATATATGTTTGTATTGCTGGCTGGTGGCGAGGCTCGATGCGTAAAATGCTGTAAGAACGAGAGAACACCCGGCCTCCCTTTATTGGCAATTTGGCGGAAGGTCCGTCCGGCGAAGCGCGCACCCGCGACAACTTTTGCGCGTTCTCTCGCGGATTCCTGAATCACCTTCTCCGGGCGAACCCGCGCCAAAGCCCATCAGCAGCACCGGTTCGATCTTTATCCGCAGCGATCGTTAACGATCCGAGCCCCGTGAGATCATGAACGCGATCCGGAGAGGATCTCGCTCCTTTCTCTCGAAAAGTTGTGATATCGACTACCGCTTCGGTGCTGCTTCGTCCGCTCGCGTGCACTGGGAAAAGTAAAAAAGGTTGGATTAAGCGAAACGCAGTGACATAAGTTGGAGGCGTTTGTTCGGTTCGTAGGACAAAAAATGTTGTTTATATTATATTTCGAAGCCATTAAAGGCAATAATCGATCAATAAAACGGCTTTAATTGTACAGCTTTGCATTTATGACATCGCGATTTTTGGTTAATCTGAGCATTTTTTTGTGTGTGGAAAAAATTAACACTTTTTCCTTCGTTTTCTCGATCTGACGCAATCTCGGTGCTCTTTTGTGCACTCAACACGACTCTCTTGTAAAACAATGAATCTCAGAGTCCATTGATTCGAGAGAAAGAGAATGTGGAGCTTTCATCAGGGGAGCTCTTATCTCTATCGGTTCTCGCTTTTCTCGTTAAATCGACGCGGTCTACCGAAAAAAATACTGTTATCGCCTCGCGAACATATTATTAATAACGTCCAGTCGTCGTGTGCCTAATGCTTGTAACTTCGCAATTAGCTATAAATGACTTATCGAGGATTCGCGATTGGCGAACCAAAAATCGGAGCAGCGGATGGTGATGGACGATATTTCATCGTTTCATTCGTGAATCGGTCGATTAGTTGGCTAATAGTTACTAGCTATTTCACAATTATTTCACTACTTAGCTAGTTAGCTGCAGCTCACCAGCTGCGCTGTTTGCACACAGTAAAATAGGCACGAAAGTTTCTCGTCCAGAAACGTCCACGATTCATTTCGCATTAATTACACAAACATATTTTGTTTATTTTATAAAACATGTTTGTTAATTTTACAAATATATTTTGTACGATTGACAGAAAAATGATCGTGGATGTTTCTAAACAAAAAAAGTTTGTTAAAAGTGCAAATGTTTTTTACTGTGTACGAATATAACATTATTCACACCGTTTGCCACTCACAAAAATCTTTTAATTAAAAAATTTCATTTGATTTTAATAAATTTCGTTGGATAGAAACAAATTGTTCATACCATTGTACCGATAAACGTCGAAACGTGGGCGACTAAAAAAAAATGACTGTAAATGCACGCGCCGATTTCCGCGGTACACAGTGCCTCGCGTTTCTGCTCCCCCTCGCTGCACTTTTCATCCACTCGCCGTACATACACACGTGTACATCGGTACCGGGCACCTCCGCAACCGGGGAAAAATCAATTAAGCCGCTCGCGTGAAATATCGAGGCAATTACGCGCTATTGCCAAATCCAGCGGTGGTATCGATGGCCGGCACATTATCCGGAGCTCATACCGTCCTGCATATCCGACATTCCATTTTCCACACTACTCACGTACCCGATGCTCCAAAAATAAAAACGAAGAAAAAAAAAAAAAAAACCACGATCCTTTAAAGTAGAATCCGCCCGCTGTTCACTTCGGTTCGCCGACCGAGCGCGATCCGCGGTGCAAAAAAAAGGAGAATCAAGGTAACATTAGCCGGAGAAAAGAAATATAAAAATATAAAATATAATATAAAAATAAAAATCATGAAACCCGATCGATGCCTATGGCAGCGGAATGACGTGTGTGTTGTGTTCGGTAACGAGATAATCGAGCCGAGCGCACAGTCTCGCTCTGGCATCGCAGGCGACCCGCGACGGGGCTCCCCCGGTGTTTCGAGAACCGCGAGATATCGGTACGCCCGGACGATGTGTGCGCGGTCCACATATGCAACGTGTGGGAGCCTCTCTCGTCCGTACGCCACGAGTCACGACCGATATAAGAGAGTGTTATAATGAGTGATGTGCGTCGTGCCGCGGAGAGTCGGTGCATCGGCCACTCGAGTGTCGAAGCTGCATCGGGCACGACCGGGCGATTCCCCTCCGAGAGTGCGAGAGAGGGTCGACGCTCGAATCCCGAGTTCTTCTCGGCTGTGGTCCGGCGAAGAGCGGAGTCTGGCAGAGAGTGGCCCGGCGCTGCGCCACGCTATCTCGGTTCGGTTATTCCACTCTCCTACACGTATATCCACCCGAGTCTCGAGCAGAACCATCAGCACGCCGGCTTGCCCGCGCTCCGTTCTCGGTTCATCGCATGCAGTAAATTTCCCTCGGTCAGGTTAGCGGCGGAGCGGCCGCGCCAATTGGAACACGCGACGCTGAGAGTCGCGCGCGACTCCAAAAAAATCCCCGTCTCGGCTTCGTACTCTCGTTCGGTTTTCAACTTTGTGCGACGACGCGTCGCGAAGAGACGTCGGGCCGAGGGGAATCGATGATTTATGTCGGGTAAGAGCGAGCTGAATAATGATAATAATTAATGGGAACAATAGCGAGCGGCACAGGCGATACAATGTCTCCGATGCGTTTGTTCGGACGATTAATTAATTAACGGCGTGTTGAATAAATAATAAAATGAATAGCGAGGTCCCTAGGAAACGACGTCTCGGCGAGCTCGTCGGCGGTTCTTTCCCTCACTCCGCGACGGTGCTAGACGTCGATTAGCACACAATGCGAACCCGCGAGAGGACAGGCGTGTCCAACATGGCGGGCCCGAGACTGTCCGCGGTGCGACGACGCGATATCCGAGCGCACCGTCGGAAATGCGACGGAGCTTTGACGCAATGTACCTACGACTCAGCTCCTCGACTCGCGCGAGTCTACAACCGGATTCGATGCGAGGTTTTGCACTCGCGCCGTGATATCCGGAAACGCGATGTGTGAATCAACGCCGCTCCCAGTGAGGGATGACAAATTTATGCGCGACGGCATCTTAATGTCTCATTCAAGCTAATTTTATTGATACGATTAACTTATACTTGCGAGACGATGTACACCGTTGTAGACGCTCGGTGGGGCGAAAAGGAAACTTTTAACTACAGTAGACGCGTGGTAGAGTTGTCAGGAGCGTCTACCCAAAGTCTATTTATTAGGACGATTGGAAATTGCAGGGCGTACTTTTTAGATTTCGAAAATTAGTGTCTAGTCTTGTTGAGTGAAACTTGTCTACTCGAATCTACAATTTATGTATACTTTGGTCTATGTAGAATGGATTCTGCAGTTTATAATCCATAGTGGATCGATCTCACACCAAAATAGATTTAACTGCAGATTTTAGTCTATGTAGACCGAAATCTATATGGTAGATTCTAACTAGTAGATTTTAGTAGACAAGCTTGATCCCTCGCACTAGCATAGTCTACATAGACGGGAGTTAAGTTTCCGAGTGTCAAGTATTGGTGAGTGAAACTTCTCTACTCGAATCTACAATCTATGTAGATTTTGGTCTATGTAGATTCTGCAGTTTACAATCCATGTTGGATCGATTTCACATCGAAGTAGATTTAACAGCAGTCTACATAGACTAGAGTTTCCGAGTGTCAGGCTTGAAAGTGATTTTCGAAATCTATAAAGCGCGTCTACAATCGTCTCAGTAGGCGGAACTTCGATAGACGCGCGTCACAGATCTATGGTTAAATTAAATGGCAGATCACATTTTTTTGCACGTGCACTCTGCCTAGACGTGACTTCATTTAAAAGAAATATCGTAGCGCCGCGTTGAGCACCTCTGACCGACAGCTGTTCCCGAGCACGTAAGATAACCCAAACTTCGGAGCACTCGTCGTCGTAGTCGGTTTCCCCGGGTCCCCGTGGCTCTTGCGGTCGCGCCGCACAGAGGAACAGAGAGAGCTAGGCTCGCGTGTGTATCGACTGGCGTTTATATATATTTTTTTCAAACTAGCCAGAGCCATGCATAAATAGCCGGTCGGCGGAGTGTGTGGAGCGGCGCATATGAGACGCTCCCGCGGTCGCTCACCAGAGCGGAGAGATCATCGCGCGCAGCAAAAGCCGAAACAAGAGCAGCAGCGGGCATCCTAGCCGCATCGGCCCCCTTTGATTGTCTTCTCGGAAGCCGATCGACGAATCTTTTCGACTGTGCCCTCAGTCCTGTGGTTTTTTTTGCCTTTTTTTTACTAGACCAAAGAATTTTTTTCCTTTTCATTTCAACCAAAAAGCCACAAAACGAAGATAAACTCATCGCCTGGGAAAACTCGTTAAAGTCGTGTCAAAGTAACGTCGACGTTAAGAATTATGATTAACCTTATCTAAATCAGAGTCGAACGGTAGGTACATAACTGCGTAATACTCGCGCCAGTCTGTTCTTGTTGAGGTCGCAGTGACCGTTCGTTTACTTGACGTTCGTAATCGCTTCAGTCCCATACCGCGACGAGGACATGCCCGCGCTAGTCCACGCATTCGTAGATTAGTATCCCATTAAATACGCGCATATATCAGTGGAAACGTTTAAGCTGGCGGAACAGTTGAAAACGCGAACGTTGGAGAGCGGCGTCGATGACGCTTGCGCGGCGATTCGCTGTGTAGGTTTTTTTGCCGAAGCGAACGGAAAACGGCTACTCATCGGACTGATGTCGGTTTACCGAAGTCGAATTTCCCAAAATTGCGGCCAATGTTTCGAACAACCTAAATTGACCGACATCGATGGGATTGACGTTGATATTCGGCCGATTACCGCTCTTCGCCAACCCACGCGTCGCTCCAGCATGGTCGGTTTTTGGACTACGAAATCGCCAACTCAAAACGACCGAATAAAGACAAAGTCGGTCGGTAACGCAAAGAAATATAAGAAACAAAGTCATTAAGGCGGTTTCGGGAAACGGCTCAGGGCTTTCCTTACCCCAAAAGCAGTCGATCTTGATTCGAGCAAAGCACAACTCGCTCTCTAGGTGTAGCTGGCGGAAAAGCTGCGCAGGGATGAGAATCTTCCGCCGCCGCTACGGGCCGTAAACACCATTTCATCCGACAAAAGTCTAAGTCTAAATTGACCGACATCGATGGGACTGACGTTGATATTCGGCCGATTATCGCTCTTTGCCAACCCTCGCTTCGCTCCAGCATGGTCGGTTTTTGGACTACGAAATCGCCAACTCAAAACGACCGAATAAAGACAAAGTCGGTCGGCAACGCAGAGAAATACAAGAAACAAAGTCATTAAGGCGGTTTCGGGAAACGGCTCAGCCGAGGGTCTTCCTTGCCCCAAAAGCAGTCGATCTTGATTCGAGCAAAGCACAAGTCGCTCTCTAGGTGTAGCTGGCGGAAAAGCTGCGCAGGGATGAGAATCTTCCGCCGCCGCTACGGGCCGTAAACACCATTTCATCCGACGAAAGTCTAAGTCTCTAAGCTTTTCCGCAAGGATTCACCATTTACTTGGCCCGGCGGGAAACCACCCCCTTCGGCCGTCTCTCGCTCTTTCGCTGCCTCTTACAGCCGCCCTTCCGCACGGGGTGCGAGGAGCCGCGGAAGCGAAAACCGAGAGAAAGAGAGCGATGGTGAGTTAGAGCGGAGAGAACTAAAACCCCGGGCGCTCGCGTTCCTATCTATCCTTCCATCTTCTCTGCATTCCTTGGGGTATTACACGCCCCACGACAGCCAGAGAGTTTCCCGGCTCGCCTTCTTCGGGGCTTTCGCCTCCCTGCCGCGCTACCCTCGCGTATAACCGTACACCTTGCGCCACGATCGCGAAGCCGTTCTCTTCGGCCCCGAGACTTCCTGCACCTAGGAGACTACGTCGAATCCCGATGCGGCCCCGGGAACAACGCAAACCCATTACGGATTCATCGTGCGCCATTAGCTAATTCTTCCCCAGTTTCTCCACGATGTTTCGCCTTTCTCACTCCTTTCGCGACTCGTTCTCCTGTACCTCTTCCAGGCTTCCGCGACTCCTGGGACCGAGAGCTGATAGACTTCAACGAGTCGTCTGGCTCCACGGGCACATTTATTTCTTTTTTTTTTTTTTCTTGCATCGGTGTAGCCTCCGTTCGTGTTTCCGTCGGAGACGAAAAGTCGGGTACCGGATTCTTCACATAAGCGCTATATTCAGTTATTTCCAGTACGGGTCTGCATCCAGAAAAAAAAATTATTTGACCACCGTTTATTAAGATGAAGTAAAGTATTTATTTGATGTATATAAATATTTATTTGTTTTAAATAAATATTTATTTAAATCAAATAACTATTTTACTTAATCTTAATAAACGGCCGTCAAATAAATTTTTTTCTGGGTGTGGGGACTTAAAGACCATGACATTTGGCGCTATCCGCTAGAAATTAGAATTGGTACACCCAGAAAAAAAATTTATTTGACGGCCACCGTTTATTACGATTAAGCAAAATATTTATTTCATTTAAGTAACTATTTACATACTTTAAATAAATACTTATTTAAATTAAATAAAAAATTTACTTGGTCTTAATAAACGGTGGCCGTCAAATAATTTTTTTTTTTTTGTGTACTCCACCGAATTTTTGTGTTTTCAACGGTAACTGTTCGATGTTTACCGGAACGAACGGTGATTCTTGTCCCCGCGTGGATGGACTTTTGATAAAGTTTTATTCAAATTTTACGGTTCCTCTTGGTTTTCCGTGGATCTTTTCACGTACGGATACTTCAGTCGTGAGTGATCTCTCCTCAACGCATCCTGTTCGTGTTTTTCCAAACTGCTATGGGAAGTACGGATGAGGAGAGGATAGTATGGGGAAATAAGGGAGCCAAAGAGCCAGTAGATAGAGGGATATACATATAGCGGAGAAGGCACGTCGTAGGAGACGACGCCGACGACGACGACGACGACGACCATCGACCGAAATTGCTCCGGCGTTCAGATAGGGTGAATGGAGTGGCGGAGGGACCAAACCCGCGGGTGTTGCGATGGAAGGAAAGTGCAGTCATCCGGAATAAACGAGGAGGAGAGCCAAAGTTCTTGGTTGAAGTTCAGTCTGCCGGGTGGGTTGGGGATGAGTTTGCGTGCTGTGCGGGAAGCCCGAGGAGGAGAGAGAAGAGCCGCCTCGGCATCGCGGTGATGAAACTTTGCCATGACGAGAAAGAGGGGTTGTCACACCGTTTTCCAGTCCTCCGCCCTCCGCGCAGGGCTGGAAAGAATCCGCGCCGTAAAACCGCTGTGCTCTACACCGCCGCGACCCTCAACCTCCGGGAATCTTCTCCGGCCGCTTCTTTCGCTCCTTTTTGCAGCTTTTCTCTCCCGCTATCGAGACATCGGCGTCCTCCTCGCCGAGAGCTCTATCCGGAGGCGCGATACTTTTGCATAGAATCGCACTAGGAAACAGCGGCTCTTCTTGGCTGCCACGTCGTTGGCGCGGAAATCATTGATGCGATTTCCGGAAGGCACTTTTCTTATCTTTGACTTCATCTCTCACGAATTGAAAAACACGTAGTTACTGAGATTGACGATCGTAGAAAGTGCGCATATAGTTATTTGTTTACCTTACTTAATATTTATATTCGTTTGCCCACGAATTTTGCCAATAATCTTTACTATTAAGAAAATGATCGATTTGGCATTTATAGTGTTTTATTATTGATATGTTACAAGGAACCGTACAATTTAGTTTTAATATCATTTTCAAGATTTACACTGCTTAATTTCTTGGACTAAATAATTGTTCTCTACAGCGTCACGCAAAGATATGTCAAGCCTCAACCTTCGGAAATTTTCTACCACTGCTTCTTTCGCTCCTTTTTGAAGCTTTTCTCTTCCGCTATCGAGACATCGGCATCCGCTTCGCCAAAACCTCTATCCAGAGGCGCTCTTGCGTAGAACCGAACTGGCAAACAATGGCTCTTTTTAGCTGGCAAGTCGCTGCCGCTGAAATCATAGATGCGATTTGCAGAAGTCACTTTTCCTGTTTCGTGACTTGTCTCTCGTCGTTCGACATAGTCATCTCTCACGAATTCTCGGATACAGCGTGACGCAGAGATACGTCTACCTATCCCAATGTTCTTTTTATTTTTTTCTCAGAGCCTCTCTTTCCTCCAAACGAGAATGTCGTAAATGTCACACGGACCTCACCGCCCGGGGCAAGGCTAAGAAATTTCTTAACGTCTTCAGCGTGCGTCGCTAGGCGCATCCATGGGGGACCTCACACATCGGGCACCGTGAGTTACACAGCTATCGTTCCGGTGGCAGTCGCTCGGCTCCGAGTCCCGTCTCGATATAAAGATGAGACCCCGGTGTGACATATTTTTGCGCGTGTCTCTACACCCGTGCTCGCTAAATATAGGTGGCTCCAACACGAAAACCTCTGAGTCAGAATACGCTCGTGAGGCAAAAATACACGAGAAGTCTCGTGTTAAAAAACAACAAAATCTGGTTTCACCGTTTACTCGCGACGGATCTATCATGGGCGTCTATCAAAAGTCCGCCCGCCGGGACAATTGTGGATATACGATACAGATTTCACCCATCAATAGATCTACTGCGAGTGAACCCTGGTGGGAGTGTCAGTCCGGGCCAGTAGTGGCACAGCGCTGGCCAGTGTTCGCCCAACGACGGCCAGTACCGGTCCTGCACTGTTAAAAAAAATTGTAAATTTAATGTACCGATATTGGAAGCTTTTATGCATAAACTAGTATATTAAATTTAATGTCCAAATATTATGTAAAATTACAGTAGTTTTAAAGTAATTTTCAAATACATTTGATACTATTAAAGAACTTTGATTAAAAATACCACTTTTTTATTATTTTTTATTTATCGTACATTCATTTTACACAACATTTGTATATTAAATTTAATATACTAGATTATGCATAAAAGCTTCCAATACAAGTACATTAATTTCGATGTAGACATTTTTTACAGTGTGTATCGCATTCCCACTAGGGTAGCCTAGACCAGATTTTGTCTTACACGAAGTTGACTCTTAAAAGGTCCTTCGCGTGATTACAAATCCTCTAGGGTGTCTTTTCCTCCCCAATGAGCGATTGGATGAGATTGGAAAGAGGGAATTGTCAACGAAGCTCGGAACATTCGTGGATGAAACGGATGGCAATGAGCGTGGCCCGCGATAGCGGAAAGGCATCCCTGAAAATTCGGAGACCGGTCTTATTCGGGTACGCGAGTGAGCAGGATCAGCACCGCCAGCATCGCAGCTGAGGAAGAAGGCAGCCGGAGGGGGACCGAGAGGAAGAAACGACGATAGGAAAAACATAGCGAAAGAGGAAGATGATAAAAAAAGCTGCGGGAAGGCGGGGGAGAAGCTACGCTCGGGCGGTCGAGGTCTTTTTTTATATTCCGCGGTGCCGAACAGACTCTTGCTCTCTTGCTCTTGGTTTACAAGCATGTGGTCTACAAAGAGGTTGCCACGTTGTTAAAATAACCGCAGCCAGCGGCAGCGAGGCGAGCCGAGGCTGCGGAGAGTTCTGTCTCGTGTACCTCGTACACATCGTACACCCTTCATCCTACACCCCCCCCCCCCCCCCCCCCCCCCCCCCCCCCCCCCCCCCCCCCCGCCCCCATTTGGATAACCCTCGGTAAGGATTCTTGCGTCGAAAACGGTGTAGGAATACTGCAAGGATATTATTAAGGAGGTTGGAGCTTCACACTAGTCAAATGAATGCTACATTTTTTATGTCGTTTACTCAAACTTTTATGCATCTATTGATGGTGGCCATGGTTATTTGTATCAGGGCAGATGTTCTTAAGCTAGAAAAACATTATCGCAATTGAGTTGGAAAAGATTTACTGGTTTGTGCTAATTTTCGAAAACATAGATATTCGTTCAGTTTTTTCAGAGAATCAGCTGTAATTTTTGTTGGATATTGATGTATGAGGGATCATTCTCTTCTTTAGAAGATGCTCTAAGAAAACACCGTCTAGATATTCGATAGGATTTTTCGTTAAAAAATGACAGCTGTTTGTTTATGAATTTCGTTGACAAATAATCAAAAAGCTGTCGTTTTTAAATGGGAAATACTGTCGAATCTATTGCAATTAATGTTTTTCTAGCTTAAGGAAATCTGCTGTAATACAAATGACCATCCACTATAATCAATAGATGCATAAAATTAGTATAAACGACTTTAAAAATGTAGCATTTGTTTGACTAGTGTGCGCCCAGAAAAATTATGTATTTGAAGCGTGACCAGCAAATAAGTATGTATTGAATTCAAATAAATATTTATTTAATTTCTAAATTAAATATATAAATCATTTTTCTGGCTATGAAACGCTCCAATCTCCTTAAAGGATATTAAATAAGGACAAAACCGGCAATAATGGTTATGAAAATCGGGCTCGCCAGATCTTGCTATCTTCCAAAAATGCAAGATAGCGATAGCGCAAGATAAGAGACCAAAGTGATCGTAAAGCAAGGATAACATAGAAGTCCAACGACATTGAGCTAGAGACAGCGGGAGACACGAAAAGATTAAAGGCCCGAATGAACACGGAGAGAGGATGAGATGCGACAAGAGTGCGTGTCTTTAACATTGTTTCTCGCCTAGAAGAAGAGCGGTGACCAACCGAGTCGGCGTAAATTCTCGGTGACTTGACGCGGACCGTTCGATCATCGCGCGCGTCTGTTGCAACTTGCCGGCCGACTGGTCCACGACCATGTGTGAAGCTCGGGGAAGCCACTGAGAGCGTTTCTGCTTTCCGCGTGTCGCCCGGAACCGCGGCGGTGCTTGCCCGCAAAATTTATCGCGTCCTTCCAACGCGCCCGCGCGACAGGTGCATCGCGCTCGTCGTCGCTGCATCCGTCTCTCGTACGCTCTCTGGCGTTTAGGCATCGAGAGAAATACTCTCAGAATCACCCGTCCACGGAAGACGATGACGGATGATTTATACATTTTTTTTTTTTTTCACGAGCATCGCCGTCGAATGAAACGCGGCTCGACCAAGAATGAGAACCACTGCTCGCATCCGAGCCATCGCGCTATTGTCGAATATACAACTAACGCGCCGTAATAAGAGAAACAGACAAACGGAGTTTTCGAAAGAATAAAAAAAAGATGTAAAAAAAAACCACAAATTACGACCGTAAAACGTGCCTCGTGCGCTCTCGTCAAGTTTGACAGCGTGCTCTATCGGTCTCTCGTTCGTCTCCGTCCGTCCCTCTGGGTCTGGTTCGCCCCAGCGCTGTCCTCGTCGTCTCCGTATGCACGCGAAGCTGCATGCTCTTCTCCTCCACCAGCAGACACTCGGCCAGGCAGCATGCGGACAGAGATTTTTTTCTTGCTTTTTTTTTTGTCGCGCCCGGACCTCCGAGCCGGTGACTTTTATTGCGCGTACCGCGTAAATGCGCCGTTAAACTCGAGCCTTGCCGAGGCAACCCAGTGAGACTATCTCGTTAGTCGTCGTAGTCGCCGGGACGACTCGCCGAGGGCACGTGATTGAAAGAGAATTTATGAATACAACGTCGTAGAGAAGATACAGCGATGGTTGCCGCGTTTACCGGGCGTAGCGGATATTACTCCGAGGCATTCGAATCTGTTGCAAGCACGTCGGGGATGGCTTTCGATTGGCGAAATCGCGCCGTCGAACCGAGGAAACTCGATCTGGAACGAAAACGATGTCGTCGTCAGTGCGTGTAGATGCGATCTTACCGATTTCCTCGAGGACTCTTTCTCGGCAGTGAGGCGAATTAATTACACACTTTGCCTATACTTTATGTCGGTAGCGGCGGTATTATCGGATATACGGCGAGCGAGCCGAACCGGGCACTTCTCGGGCGTCGGAACTGCGCCGGACTTAAGTGAGAAATTATTCTCACGCCTACCCGACACCACTTATATTTCACCGCGGTTGTGCGTACATCGGTGACGTCCAACGACTCAACGGAATTCATTAAACGAATTCGATTTACGAGCGACTTTGCACATACGCCATACACACACGCGAGCTAACTTCTCCGACGATCTTTTCCTCATTGGCTTATGAAACACGGATAAGTGAGACATCGAAATAACTCCCCCCCCACCCCCCAACCCACTGATACAGTGGTAAGGCGAGAGCGTATAAATGATCTCTCCCGCACCCGTCGACCGGTTATCATTCGAACGTGAGAAAGTCGCTTAAGTGGCGAGCTACAGCGTACCCAGAATCTCGATTACTCGTGCACAAGTTTAGTTTTTTTTTTCTCTAATTTTACTTTTTTTTCGAGACGGAACATAGTTATAAATACGAGTAAAAAAAATGTGGGTGTTCGCGGACAAGATGTATTCGTTAAATGTACAAACCTTTTTTTTACCGCGTGGCTGATACTTAGGCGTGTGCCAAGAGTTAATGTCACAGAGATTCATTCGAACGCGAGGATATCACTTAAGTGGGCAGCGTATAGAGAAACTCGATTAATCGTGCACAATTTTCGTTTTCTCTAACTTTACCATTTTTTTCGCTAATGAATGTAGTTAAAAAAAAAAAATAAAGATAATGTAAAACGAAGTAGAAAAAATTGTGAATGTTCGTGGACCTCGATTAATCGTGCACTTTTTTTTGTTCTCTGATTTTACCATTTTTTTCGCCAAAAAAGTAGTCAAAATATTAAAAAAAAAAAAAAAAGAAAATAATGGTAAAACGATGTAGAAAAAGATGTGAGTCTTCGCGGACGAGAAATATTAATTAAATGTAAACCTTTTTTTACCGCATGGCGGATCCTTCAGCGTGTGCCAAAAGTTAATGTCACAGAGATTCGCTTCGGGATTAATCGTGAGTAACCTATAGTTCATAGTAAGGCAGTTGCCTGAGACGAGATAAAATGGGAGTGAACCCTCCATCGCGAATAGCTATCGAACGTAGGGGGCAGCGGGGTGGGGGAGGGGGTGGTAAGAGGGAACGAAGGGAAGGGTTTCCTCCCGGGAGTAACGGGCGAGCGACGACGCCGTCGGAAATTACCTCGTAAAGTCAAAAAGCGGCTCGATCTCGGCGAGACGAGAAGGTGGAGGGAAGCCAGGGCGATTCGACTTTGGCCCGAGAGGGTTGCTTTAATTTATTTCCGCTCAGCCACCGATATCGGGAGTGAAGGAGAAAGTGAGAGTAACCCCCTCCCCCTCCCCCCCCGAATCGGCCTCTTCTTCATCGATTACGCAAAACTTATTACGCGACCAAGTTACGAGGTTGGCTTTGCCACTTGCTCCTCAATACCGAGAATCACCGGGAACGTTCTCGCGATCTTCGAGAGATTCTGGAAACACGGGGGTGGTTTCGAAGCGAGAGTCGGAAGAGGCGCACAGTGGAGTGACAAAACGAGAGGAGACGAACGCGATCGGAAAGGCCTGGGGTTGGAAACGAAATTCCTCCAAATTCGGTAATAATGAAAGTCAGCGATGTGTATGATTGAAAACGTGAGGCAGAGCCGGGCGAGTGTCTGAGGGAGCTTTGTCGCCGTGGGTTTGTTATCGGCGCGAGTACGAACGTTAGGGTGGAATCGTGCATTTGAGTGATGGATGAATAGATATATAGATTCATGCCCCAGAATTATTGGTCCTTCACGCGGTAATAAACCGTAAATTTAATACATTTGTTTTCTTTTTGATTTTACAATACTTTTGTATTTTTTGTCTGATCGTTCGTTTAATTAAAAGACTGTGAAATTAAGGACAAAAAACCGCAACGACAGAAAAAAGGAGGCGGAGAGCGCAATTAAAACTATTAAAAGCGAATGCAACTGGCGCAAAGTGGGAGCAAAAAGGGTAAAAATAGAACATTAAAACTAGATTGCAACAGGATTGCCCAGCCAGTTAGAAATTAAAATACCGATAGAAAAGGCATAAAGCAGGGAAAAGGCGACCAAAAATAAAAATGACGGGAGCCGAAATGAAAATTAATAATTCATTGCAATATGAAGAGCGCGAAGGAAAATAATCGAACGGATGGGCGAAGCGGGGGAGGTGCGGCAGGTATGTACCGATATCGATAAACGTCACAAACTATTACTGCGAGACTCTCATCATCGAAATTCGCATCGTCGCCGACTCGCTCGTTCGTTTACTTTATAGACCGAGAGGGGGGGGTTTGGTTTATCGATGATCGAGAGGTCACATCTCGAACATACGGACAGAGTCGGGCTGTATATTCGGATTAAACTTAATATTCATAACTATTCGCGGGCATTCTAATGCACAACCGTGGCTCTATAAATCTCCCCGCGAGATATGCATTTGTAGCCAGAAATGGATTCGAGCTTTTCGCGGAAAATTTATTTCCGTCGGGTCGCTAACATCGCGGGCCCGTATACGATACGGTGCTATATAAATTGCAAAATAATTCATCGAATCGTCAATAATTAAATGCACATAGCCAGATTTAAACCGGGCATTGACAACGAATATCGTGATCGAATTATCGCGGCGCACCGGCCTCATTTCGGACATTGCCACTGACTTTGAAAAATAAATTTTCACCTCCACAAATAGCGACGATGCTTCTCGCAAACTGCCGCAGTGTATAACGGTCATAGAAATTTAAAAAAAAAGTTGAAAATTGAAATTTTCATATGGCTTCCTCATATAAGTTGGAAATTTTCATGTGGCTTTCTCATAAAAGCTGCAAATTAAAATTTTCATATGACCTTCTCATAATGTTCCTTTATTTGCAAAGCTTCTTCTATGAAGAAGCATTTTCTGTATTATTGGCTTTCTCACAGAGGAAGCTTCGCAAATAAAGGAACATTATGAGAAGGTCATATGAAAATGTCAATTTTCAACTTTTATGAGGAAGCCATATAAAAGTTTCAATTTTCAACTTTATGAGGAAGCCATATGAAAATTTCAATTTTCAACTTTATGAGGAAGCCATATGAAAATTTCAATTTTCAACTTTTATGAGGAAGCAACTCTGCAAACGATGCAACTCTGTCACATACACACACACATACATCCGGACGCCAGCTAAAAATCATATTTCTCGACGTTTTAGACTATTTTAAGTATTTTGACATTAAAAACTCAATTTTTTTTTACGAAAACAAAGCTTCCTCTATGGGGAAGCAAAAAATTAAAAAAATATAAAGGATAGCGTTGCTTGCCCCCTGATGTACGGAAGATCCATGTTCGTCCCAACACAATGAGATGCCGGAGCTATACCTCGGAGTGGGAAAGACGGAACGAGCGTAACGTTGCCTCGCCACCCTGTAGGCGGAAAGCTCCACGCATCGCCGCGCTCTTTAAAGCGACCTGCTCCTTTTTTTTATTCGCCACCCGTCTCTCGATGAATGGAAGAGGAGAGTCGAGACTCTGCGGGCTGGAAGTCCCTCACTTTCCCCCGAGAAAGCGGGACGCCCCGGTATCCAAGGGGGATGACGATCAGCGACGATACCATGGAAGGCCCACCGATGCAACAACTCGCGGTCGGTTGCATTGTGTCACTTCTTCATTCATCCCTGATTTTGCGGTTGGCTTGCGTGGCGAATGCCCAAAAAAAAAGATCGGTCCCTCATCGATGTCGTACATACGAGTGGATATTCAACGAACATACCATACGCGGGCACGCACATGTGGTAGACAAAGGAAAAACAGCGGAGAGGAATCGACGTCACCCGGCTCTTCATCTTTCCCGCTGTCGTCCTCGTGCGTTTTTCCGATGATCCTTGATTCTCGAATTTCACCGTACGCCGAACTCGCGCTGGTCCCCCTCGGGCTCCTCTCAACGTAGGGGAGAGTGGGGCAAAATGGGGCAACGGGGCAAAACGGGGTTTTTGGGCAAAACTAAATTTTCCAATCATTTTTGGATCGCACAAGGTGGCAAAACTGGGCAGAAAA
>JAPYZD010002418.1:0-15996 GCA_030522725.1 Ichneumoninae sp. B BG-2022a | reverse complement strand
TTTTTTTAGATTTTTATATCATCGAGAAGTACTTGCAATATTCGCTTACTTTTCTCGAACTTATGCGAGATGAGCGGGAAGCGACATAGCTACCTTAAATCGAACGATTACAAAATTTCGAGCTATCGGTGCGGCGCAAGGAAGCGCTGGCGACGGACTCTTAATTTTCCCAAATTACATATCTTCCTCAAACGCGATCGAAATTTTTTTTTTAATCCAAACCGCACCTCAGTGTCTTTTTCATGTCCCAACGTGAAAATACAGTAGCTCAAGGAAGTTGCGAAAAGGACTCCGTACCCTCGTCTTTCACGTCGGTTAGCCGTTAAATCGAACGATTACAAAATTTCGAAGTGTCGGTGCAGACCCGAGGAGGCACCGAAGAGGCAGGAGGAGGGGGGAGGTGGGGGGGGACTACCGTTTGCGAAATTCGCGTCCCGTTTCCGCAGCACGATTTCCCGAGGCTCGCTGGAGGTGCAACGGGGGCCGATTACAATGATCCGCGCTGTTGAAGAGCTTCTAGCGTAATTTCCGATCGCGGATACACCGAGCTGAAAGGTTCGCGAGTTCCTCGCGGTTCCTCGTCGGATTTGCATTCACCGGAAGTTCGTCCTCCTTTCTCACGCGGAATTAAGAGGCACGGGACCTCCGACCTGGCTCGCCTTATCGATCCAGGAACGATACCATAACATTTCTCCGCAATTATTCAATTCTTCGAGTCCTCCGGGTAAGTCTCGTGTGTAAGTAAAGGTACCAATAACCGGACACGTCCCAGTGGGCGGACACGTCCCAGTAGCCGGACTCGTACCAATGACCGGACACGTCCCAGTGGCCGGACATGTCCCAGTGGCCGGACACGTCCCAGTGGCCGGACAAGACGTGCGTGCAAGAGAGATGGAAATGCGATTTTCCATGCATGTCCGGGGACTGGAACTGCTCCCTTACGTGTCCGGTCATTGGTACGTTTATCTTAAGTCCCGTCGTGCGGAAATTCCGCTGCTTTCGTTTCTCGCCGGGATCCTCCATTAAACTGCCGGTAATTAGCTTCAACTGCCGCTGGTGTCGCAACCGGCGAGCCCGACTGTAACACGTGTGTGCACATCGATTCGCCACGTGCGCTCCACGAACGCAGCTCGAGACGCGCACGGGATGTGGACTTCGTGCACGCCTGTTAATTTCTTCTACGTCGCAACGCTCTTCCAGGGTGTTTCGGAGCCGTGACGCATCCAGCGAACATGCGTGCTTTTCTATGCTTGTCTACTGTGCAGGTGAATCTCGCTTATCGGATAAACGGAGTTCTACTGTATAGCGACGTACGCTGTGCGTCCTTGGGCACTCGCTGAGACTTAGAGGGTCAGCGCGTGAGTAAAAGAAACACAAAAAGATGGGGCGGTGAATTTATAGATGGTGGCCGTTTTTTGCCCGGAAAACATTTCCGTGACTTTTCTGTGGCCAAAAATTATCCCTGAACAAACTTCTAAAACCTCCTATTTAAAAAAAATTCACTGTGCAAATGAAAATGACTAATTATTGTCTTGATGTTTAATTGTTTTTTTTTTTCTAAATTTGCTCAATTTTTTTTTAAGTTCTGCGACAATTTACTTTTCCCCTGACCAATTTTGAAATTCCCTGATTATTGTATTAATGTTTAATTGTTCGTTTTTTCAAAACGTTCTCATTTTTTATGAAGGCTTCCTTTTATGAACTTTTTTATTTATTTATAGAAGATTCGGATATAATTAACTTTTTCCCGGTCCAATTTTGAAATTTCTTAATTATTGTATTAATGTTTAATTGTTTTCTTTTTTTTTTTTACATTTTCTCCATTTTTTGCAAGGCTTCCTTTTATGAACTGCTTATTTGTTTATAGAAGGTTCGGCGACAATTTGCTTTTTGTTTGACCTATTTTTTAAATTCCCTGACTTTTCCCTGTTTCCCCTGACCGCAGCCACTATGTTATAAATCTTTGCTCCCAAATACCTGCCCTATGACTCGGTTGGTGCTCGCACACGAAAGTCCTTACGGAACACAGACGAGCCGATCGCCACCAATGCAGAGCAATGAAGGACAGCAAACTGCACAACTTGGTTCTTGTGCGAGGAGCTTAAAATATTAAGAACCCATTTTTCACCGAAACGCTTTTATAAAGTAAAGAAACTCATTGCGAGCCGCACTGCATTTTATAGAACCGTTTCAGAAAAAAAATAGATTCACAACTACGTCTCTTTTACATGTTTGACCTCCCCATAAGGCAGCTTAGGAGCGGACAATCGAGTCTCACCTGGATGGCGCAGCTCGTACTTGTTCTTATCCAAATTCTTCTCGCGGCAGACCTCGTCGAGAATCTTCCCAAGATTCATTTTCGGGCTGACCCTCGATACGTAGAGCTGATTCCTCGGCAGGAGCACCTGTGAAGTGGAGCGGAAAAAACATTATTAAGTAAAATTTTTTTAACAAAATCAATCGGTGTATCGGAAAGGCGTTTCCGGGAAGAGTCCGAGAGACCGTCGAATTCCGAGTGACCATTAAGCGTGGCTAATATTTTACCGCTATGTGATTATTATGTAATTTACCTGCAATCTGAAGGTCGTTTCGAAAGGTTGATTGGCTTGCTTGGCTTTCCTCGGCAGCACAGTTCCCTGCTTCGGCAACAGTTTTACCTGTTGTGCAAAAAAAGCGAGAAGAATCGATGGTAATAAATGTACGAATTGAGGCGTAAGAAAACGAGGGCTCGGCGAGGAGAGCATCGGGGGTTTCGATTCGAGGAATCCCGGCAGGCTCGGAAAGCCCGCCGGGCCTTTGTCTCTTCGTCACTGTCCGAGGCTCTCCTCGCCTGTCCGCGGCGAAGACGAAGCCGAGCGAGAGGGCAAATCAAAGAGTTGTCGGCGCGACTGCGCGCGTCCGGCATTCGAGAGATGCTACTTCGTATCGTGTCGTAAAAAATACCTGAAGAGCATCCAGCGCTCCAATGGGAGTGTTCGGTTGATGAGGTAGAACCAGACCCCGCTCACCGATCGCCTGAAGAGTGTAGCTCGAGGCCGCCAATTTGTGGGCCGTTGCGATCTGCACGAGAAGATCCATCATCGGTGTACTGCGAACAGAGATTCGATTAATGCGCTTGTGTTCTTTTTCGCTTTACCATTTCATACGCTAGCTCCGGTGCACATTACAGCGAATTATCGCGACGGCGATTGCGAGTTAGACACGTGTGGAAACACTTGTGGTGCGACAACACTATCGTCGGGAGCAAAAAAAAAAAACACACTTTTCGACCAGAAACACGTCACTTCCGGTTTGCAAATCTCTTTTTTCAAACCGGAAGTTACGTCATGCGAGATATACGTCTACTTCCAGTTTGGAAAAAGATCATTTTTCGACCGGAAGTGACACCTTACGGGAAATGCGTCATTCCCGGTTTGAAAATCTCACTTTTCGAACGAAAGTGACGTCATACCGGAAGTACGTCATTGCTGCTTCGAAAATCTTATGTTCAACCCGAAAGTGACATCATACCGGAAATGCGTCATTTCCGGTTTGAAAATCTCACACTTTTCAACCCAAAAGTGACGTCATACCGGAAATACGTCATTTCTGATTTGAGAATCTGATTTTTCGACCGGAAGTGATGTCATACTGGAACGACGTCACTTTCGTTTTGAAAATCCCATTGTTCAACCGGAAGTGACGTCATATCGAAAATACATCACTGTCGATTTGAAAATCTTATGTTTGGACCGGAAGTGACGTCGTACCGGAAATACATCACTGTCGATTTGAAAGTCTTATGTTTGGACCGGAAGTGACGTCATACCGGAAATACATCACTTTCGTTTCGAAAATCTCAATTTTCGACCGGAAGTGACGTCATATTGGAACGATGTCACTTCCGTTTTGAAAATTCCATTGTTCAACCGGAAGTGACGTCAAACCGCAAATCCACCACTGCCGATTTGAAACTCTTATGTTTCGACCGGAAGTGACGTCATACCGGGAATACATTACTTTCGTTTTGAAAATCTCAATTTTCGACCGGAAGTGACGTCATGCTGGAACGTCGTCACTTCCGTTTTGAAAATCCCATTGTTCAACCGGAAGTGAAGTCATACCAGAAATACGTCGATTCCGGTTTGAGAATATCACATTTCATCCGAAAGTGATAGCGTTACGTCACTTCCGGTTTGAGAGCCTAACTTTTTGTTCGTGTTGAAACGAAGCACGTACCGCGAGTTAATCCGTTACGAATTGATTCGGAACACTGAAATCTCGTGCCTATGATAACCGCACGCATCGAGACGATATGCGAGTTTGACTGGAGCCTCGATCGAGCGAGATACGTGCAGAGGTATCTCGGATATGTACCCAAAGAAAGTGCGCTCGCGGGGCTGCCCGCCGTGTGGAAAAGGTAGGCAAGCCAAGGTATGCAACGGCAATGGGCCCGGGAGTCCGCGTATAAACGATCGGTCCGAGGAGTGAACGTGATCGGTGTTGTTGGGCTCGCGCTAAAGTGGTCAGTTCTCCGCTGGATTACGTAAAAGCATTTCGAGACCGCCGCGGTCTCGCAGCTTGTGCGGCTCGACGGAACGAAACGAAAACGATCGTTTGACTGCATTATACAGCTTCCAAACGGCTTTTGTTTTTCCTCCGCCGTCGCGCGTCGACACAGCCGCGACGTTGAGAATCTCCGATCAAATTTTTGTTGAAGTCGCCCATTAAAATTCCACCGATTTCGAAATTCCACCGATATTTTACACCTTGAGGAGAGATGCGACACGTTTTATTTTTTTAATTCTCGGAACGTTTTTTATACCGCGTTGCAGTAGAATGAATTTCTATGAATTTTGCAGTATAACGTCCTACATTATATATACCGTGGCACGGTATAACAATAATGTTCCGAAAATTGTATAATATAAACGATATAAAGCAGCTCTTGAGAAAAATCGAAAAAAATTACGTGCCATTCCGTGTACGGTATAAGTACGATTGTGGCGTATACCGTGGCACGGTATAACAGATTTCCGAAAATTGTACAATATACACGGCGTAATGGAACTCTCAAAATAAAAGTAAAAATGGCGTGCCATGCCATGCATGGTATGAGTACCATAGTTGTTCGATTGTAATGTATACCGTGGCACGGTATAACAAATTTTCGCAAATTGTACAATATACACGATATAAACGAGCTTTCGAAATAAAAAAAATTGCTTCCCATTCCGAGTACGGCATAAGTATCATTGTTGTTCGATTGTCACTTATACCGTGGCACGGTATAACAACTTTCCGCAAATTGTACAATATATACGATATATAGAAGTTTTCGAAATAAACAAAATGCGTCCCATCCCGTGTACGGTATAAGTACCATTGTTGTTCGATTGTCACTTATACCGTAGCACGGTATAACACCTTTTCGCGAATTGTACAATATATACGATATAAAGGAGCTTTCGAAATAAAAAAATTGCGTCCCATCCCGTGTACGGTATAAGTATCATTGTTGCTCGATTGTAAATCATACCGTGGCACGGTATAAAATTTTTTCGCAAATTGCACAATATAATATGCTGTAAAGGAACTCTCGAAATAAAGAAAAATGCGTCCCATCCCGTGTACGGTATAAGTACCATAGTTGTTCGATACTAAATCATACCGCGGCACGGTATAACAAATTTTCGCAAATTGTACAATATACACAATATATAAAGAGCATCTCCCGGAAAAAATACGTGCCATTCCGTGTACGGTATAACTACGATTATTGTTCCATCGTACCGTATACCGTGGCACGGTATAACAAATTTCCGCAAATCGTACAATATACACGGCATAAAAAAGAGCGCTACAAATAAAAAATTGCGTCCCATTCTGTATACGGTACGAGTGCCATTGCTGTTCGACTGTAACGTCTACCGTTCGCGGTACGTACACCGACCACGTGATCGAGCCATGTGACGTTCGATTCGATCCTCGCCACTAACAATCTGAGAGAATTCCGTGGAAGTCAAAATTAAAAAAAAAAGGACATAATTACCTTCGCGCTACGGTGACCCTCTGTGTGTGAACATTATGATCTTTCGGTAGCTGCACCAGAAGTTCCATGCTCCCGGCGAGCATGTCAGCTGGCGTGTCTTCCGTGACGGTGAGAACCATCGCGCCGGAGCTTCGCTCCTCTCTGCTCCTGCAAAAAAAAATAACAGAAAAAAAAAGCGATAAAATACATATTTTAGCAAATCACGCGAGATTCACGTCGAAGCGCTATAATTACACGGTTAATTTTTTCATCTCACGATTTCGTCCCGGATAGCTTGCGCGGTAAAAACTTGTAACTGTACACACGAGTCCGGTGTATGTGGATAATGTGTGACTCGTGACATTGGCCAGTCACGAAACTGTGTCAATGCTGTGACCGATAGTAAAATACCTGCAGCCGCGGCACACGACCGGATGTGACCGATAAATGTTATAATGAGCGGGCTAGAATAGTCAACGCACGCTCGTCCCACGGACGCTGGAACTGCGCGTGTATCTTGGCGCGGACTCGTTCGCTCGAAATTTTTGTTTGCCTACCGATCGACGACTTTAATAGCTGTTATTTGGCCCGAACGATTTAATCGACCGGGTAAATTCTTGCGACTGGCCGCAAATTAGAATACGAATTATAGGCTTCGATCAGACGAGCGATAGCTCGCGGGATAACGAGTCCGTGAGTTATAAGATTGGCGAGATTCTCGGAGGTGATAAAACAGCGTGCGAGCGCGGAGCGGCCGGGAAAAGGTGTCGAGAGCCGGCTGCCGATACTCCCGAGCCAACATCCTCGCGGAATGTATTATCGGCGCAATGTTTCGCGCATGCGCGGTGCGCAACATCTTTTTTTCTCGAGATCGGTGTGTGACGAGGCGCGAGTGCTCGGTCGGTAACGAAAACTGTTGTCCAAAATTCTATGCTACGGTTGCTCCTTTTTAAACGGACTTCTATACCGGAATTTTAACACATTTTTACATCGCTACCACTCACAACTCTACCGTATAGAACTCTAGCAAAATTTCTACCAGAATCAAAATAAAATTCTACCGGGATTGAAATAAAACTTTACCGGAATTGCAATAAAACTTCACCGGAATTGAAATAAAACTCTACCGGAATTGTAATAAAACTTTACCGGAATTGAAAATAAAACTTTACCGGAATGGAAAATCAAACTCTACTGGAATTGAAATAAAACTCTACCGGAATGGAAAATGGAACTCTACCGTAATGGAAAATCAAACTCTACGGAATGGAAAATCAAACTTTACCGGAATTGAAACAAAACTCTACCAGAATGGAAAAGCAAACTCTACCGGAATGGAAATAAAACTTTACCGGAATTGAAATAAAACTCTACCAGAACTCTCTAGACGGTAGCCTTGTATTCCGGTAGAGTGTTATTATAATGCGGTAGACTTTATTTCCCTTCCGGTAGAGTTTTATTTCAATTCCGGTACAGTTTCATTTTGAGTTTTTTTTTACTTTCCGGTAAGGATTTTGGTAGAGTTCTAATACGGTAGAATTGTAATACTTGTAATTCTTTTTTATCAATAAATTTTTTTTATACTTTTCTACAAAATTTTCCGCCCTCCCCCTCTCTGCACGGTGAGAGTTCGGTGATCCATGCGCGTGTAAAACAGGACTGAATTTTAACGGTGCTCGCCAGACCGAGCGTGACTGTACGAATTGCCCGGGCGTGACAAGGCCCGATCGGAATTATTCGGTTCCCAGCGAACCGTCCATGGACGGTATTAAAGTCCCGGGCGCCGATGGGTTCCTCCGCTATTCGCGACTTCCGGCTCGATTGTTTGAAACGAACCTCACAGTCTTGGAATTTCTTGAAAAGCTTTCTCGCAATCCCCTCCTCCATCGATAATTAATTTTTTTTTTATAAATTAAAAAAAATTAACAATCTATTCGTCACACCGCCGGCAAAAATAAAAAATGGCGGTTGGTAAAACAGTGTTCTGTTTCGGTACGATGCGGATTTGCGTGCGAGATCGATTTCATTATTATTATTATTAATATTTTTAGACACGATTTATAATATTTTTAGATCGATTTTAGTGTTATTATTATTATTAATATTTTTAGACACGATTCACAAGACGTATTGGTACGTATGAGATTTATTCCATTATTATTCATGGGAACGCCTTTCATCGAAATAAATCTTCTCGTCTAGTGTGCTCGCGACTGAGGACGCCGGTAACGCGATACGGCACGATCCGTTGCGCATGCGCGATATTGCAAACGCGATGTGCGTACCCACGAGGTGTGTGCGCGAGAGTGCAACGAAATCGTCGAAACGTTTCCTATAATTCAATCTCTCGAGACCGATACTCAATATCCTCCCGGTGAGGTGGGAGATCGATTACCCTTGTTCCTGCAACTCGTCCGGTGTCGATACCGGCATCGAGATACGATCGCGCGTGTCCCGAAGGATTGCGCGCAGGGCATGGAGGACGAGGAAACTCGAGACCCGGATATATCCGCGGCATTATTAAATTTCTCGAAAAATTTTCATATTTTGCAAATCACTATGAGACTTCCGGTTCACCGATCACTAGTCATTTAAAATCGCCGAGTCTCTCCATTTCATCTTTTAGTTAGCTGATCGACTTAATTTCTTCGTTAGCGACAATCCCAAATCTCAGCCAGAATTGTGCCTTCTCTGGTTGCTCGGAAGCGAGGGGTCGTTTCAAGGTCACATGATGGGAATTGGAATATTTCGTAGATAACTATAATATTTCCGGTATAGTGATCGTGAGCCATTTAAGATCACCGAGCGTCTTCATTCTATCGTTTACTTAGATAAACTTCTTGTTTTCCTTCCCTACCGACATTCCTAAATCTCAGCCGGGAGTGTACTTTCTCCTTCTCCTCACTGGCTCCTTACTCGGAAGCGAAGGGTCGTTTCAAGGTCACGTGATGTTCCAAATTAGTATATTTCGGAAATAACTATAACACTTCCGGTATATCGATCATCAGCCATTTAAGGTCACCGAGCGTCTTTATTTTGTCGTTCGCTTAGATAAACTTATTACGCTCTTCTTTACCGACATTCCCAAATATCAACCGAAAGTGTACTTTCTCCTTCTCCTCACTGGCTCCTTACTCGGAAGCGAGGGGTCGTTTCAAGGTCACGTGATGTCCCAAATTAGCATATTTCGCAAATAATTATAACACTTCCGGTATATCGATCATGAGCCATTTAAGGTCACCGAGCGTCTTCATTCTGTCGTTCACTTAGATAAACTTATAATGTTCGTCTTTTCCGACATTCCCAAATATCGACCGAAAGTGTACTTTCTCCTTCTCCTCTTCGGCTCCTTACTCGGAAGCGAGGGTTCGTCTCAAGGTCACGTGATGTTCCAAATTAGTATATTTCGCAAATAAATACAACACTTCCGGTATACACCGAGCATCTTCATTCTGTCGTTCACTTAGATAAACTTACAATGTTGGTTTTTACCGACATTCCCAAATATCGACCGAAAGTGTACTTTCTCTTTCTCCTCTTCGGCTCCTTACTCGGAAGCGAGGGATCGTCTCAAGGTCACGTGATCTTCCAAATTAGTATATTTCGCAAATAAATACAACACTTCCGGTATACACCGAGCATCTTCATTCTGACGTTCACTTAGATAAACTTATAATGTTCGTCTTTTCCGACATTCCCAAATATCGACCGAAAGTGTACTTTCTCTTTCTCCTCTTCGGCTCCTTACTCGGAAGCGAGGGATCGTTTCAAGGTCACGAGATTTCCAAATTAGTATATTTCGCAAATAACTATAACACTTCCGGTATATCGATCAGGAGCCATTTAAGGTCGCCGAGCGTCTTCATTCTGTCGTTTACTTAGATAAATTTATTACGTTCTTCTTTACCGACATTCTCAAATCTCAGCCCGACGTGTACTTTCTCCTTCTCCTCTACGGCTTCTTACTCGGAAGCGAGGGGTCGTTTCAAGGTCGCGTGATGGACTCGCTTCTCGGAACTGACCTTTGGATTTTATTTGCACAAAGCCAATTTCTTTTTTTGCACATAACGTTTTTTTTTTATTTCTCCAAGTTCTTTTTCTCCACATAACGGAGTTGACCGGAAATCGATACTGAAGAGTCCGTCGAACAGCACACCGCGCTCCACTCTCCCTTGCAAGTGCGTCGATAACCACTCGTGTGTGCATCGACCATTAAGTGCTGCAGTATGAATGAAAGTAACGCGCCGGTATCGCCTACGACTCTCCGCGTGTCTGTAATAACCGAGAGACGAGCAGAGCAAACCGGAATAAGAAAAACTGATCTCATCACGTTTCGTAAGCGGCCCGACCTCGATTGCTCCCCCGAGCGTGTCTCTCTCGAGAATTTCTTCAATGAACGAACGTACACACGCACACTCGGGCGCTGCTCTTCGCGAGCGATCCCCCGAAGAGCCTCGGCGGAGTCCCAAGCTCTATCCCAGGCGTTGCCCGCGAGCCGATTAACACGAGATTACGGTACAAATTACATGCTCAATGTCCGTACGGGCAAACAGTTGTAAAACGTCGATATACGATGTGAAGATCAATATCGATTAACGGTTGGCAATTAAAAAAGATTTTTTTTTTGCTTCCTCACAGAGGAAGTTATGTTTTTGTAAAAAAAATTCATATGGCTTTCTCATGAATCTTACAAATTGAGACTTTCATGTGGCTTTTTCATAATGTTCTAAATTGAGATTTTCATATGACTTTTTCATAAAATTCTATATTGAGATTTTCATATGGCTTTCTCATAAAGTTCCAAATTGAAATGTTCATATGACTTTTTCATAAAGTTCTAAATTGAGATTTTCATATGGCTTTTTCATAAAATTCTAAATGGAAATTTTCATATGGCTTTCTCATAATGTTCCGTTATTCACAAAACTTCCTCTTTGAGAAAGCCAACAATACAGAAAATACTTTCTCGTAGAAGAAGCTTTACAAATAAAGGAAAATTATTAAAAAGCCATATGAAAATTTCATTTCACAATTTTTTTTTTTTAGGATATTTAGCGATACATTGTGAAATCGGAGATAAATCTACCGGAAGACTTTAATAACAGAGTCGACAGAAATACAAGCGAAAATTGCAAGAATACCGTAACTCTATAGCGAATTAATCGTGCGAATTTTGTGGCAACTGTACATACGCTGTGTACACACAGAGGCACGTATGTATATATGTGTTTGTCCCTGCAGCAATACCCGTAGCTCTTTTCCATGCGTGCATGAGAATAAACGACGGAACAGTGTACAGTTGTTGCACCTGTTACGTAAATTCGTTCCCGCGACGAGAAGAACCGAGATTATGCAATTGTCGGGAAGGAGGACTGGATCGAAGGTGCGCGAATAACGACGATACATTCTGTACTTTGTAATTGCTACCGAGATTTATATCAGTTCGCATATTTATGTGTGTATATATATATATATATATATATGAACAGAGATCGATGACTGTCCCTTAATTACATTCCATCGTTATGAATTCTGCCTGACCCGATTTTCTCTTTGCTTCGAACCGCTCTCGTTGGCGTTGGAATTCGGGCGGGGATCGCGAGGTATCGATACACGAGATGTTATCGGGCGCAGAGGCCAACGAGCCTAAGTTGAGGCGCCGTTTGCTTGGAACTCGGTCGGTAACAAGTAATCTTAGGTTGTTCTCGTCGAAACCGATTTTCTTCGAGTTTATACTTTGGACAATACGGATTGAGGTTTTTGGTGGGTTTATGCACTGTAAAAATAGTGTTGCATATACAAACATGCATAATACTATATAGTAAAATATAGACCGTAAAATAAAATGTAAATTTAATGTACTGGAACTTAAAATGTGCTTACATTACTTCCATTAATTGAACATTAATCTACTTTCTCATGAAATAAAACTGACAACTCTTTTGCCAGAAATTTCCAAAAATGTTTATTAAGGATCAAGAGATGTCTATAATTGCAACGCACAAGTGTTTGATATTTCAGAAACTGTTTATGTAAAAAAGCTTCCACACTGAAAAAAAAAATATCAATGATTCAAGTAAAATTTGCTTGCGGGCTGCCAAATAAATAAAAAAAGTTGTTGCAATTCTACTTTGACTTTGTGCAATTTCGTACCGGATTGAAACGATAACATGTCACCTTGACACTCTTGCCGTCGTTGTTTCAATATCATATGGGATTGTAAGAATTTAAAGTAGAATTGAAACAAATATTTTTTTCTTCGGCAGCCCGCAAGCGATTTTTTTCCAGTGCAATACCGTTCATTAATTTTGAAACAATGTTTTTTACTCTTCTCGGGAAAAGCGCAAACTCATCTCTGACGGAATTCCCGATCGCGGGTATATTATATCTAAAAAAAAAGTAATAATAACGATATCAACAATCGGTAATTACGTCAATTGGCGCTTCCTGCGGAGATCGCGGCTCTCGGTGAGCTAAACATCCAAACGGCCGTATACGCGGACTTGCGAATGGGATATTATGTTGCGTCGTACATATTAAGTTCGCTGCTGGGTGAGATGCCGAGGATACGGATATAAACTAAATAAGCGAGTTTCTTGCGGTTGAGCGAGCAAGCCGTGGCAAAACACGGGAGACTGGAACTTCCTGCCCGACGGTGATTCTAGCTGCACATCGAGCGCATCCCGGCCTGTGGTATTAAGAGTAACTCGCTTACCGTACCACGCACTGTGCGAACCCGAGTCCCGAATGAACTGAGCGGGGCATCTGAGACTGAGTACGGAGGAAACAGAAATTGCATATTTCGTTTCAGGTACCGTAAACGAGTGCAGATAAATTGCAATAATTTGTTCGAGAAAAGTACACTTGGAATTAAAAAAAAAAAAAAAAACATCCTGCTATATACACGGAAAAAAGTTAGAGAATTTATTCGTTTCTTGCTCGCAAATGACTACCATTTCTCGTTAATTTTAGCATTTTTTTATATTTTTTTTTATGTCTATTATTTTTTTGAAAAAATGGTAAACTTGAAAAAAATATTGTGGACTTCTGCGGACAATAAAATTTTTTGTTAAACGTGCAAACCTTTCAAAATAATTTTTGTTCTTTTCAACGTCAAATGCTAATGTTGTTGATTCATTTCGAATGCTTATACACAAGCTTACCACGCAAGTTTCGAGTCGTGCGATCAACCATGATTCTTTTCTTCTTAATTTACTTCCTTTTCTTTCCATTATTATTTTTATTGTTTATTTATTGTATTCTGTTATTTCTTTTATTTTGTTTTTTTTAATTTATTGCCGATCATTTTATCATTTTTTAAAATAATTCTGAACGTGAAACAAAAAATTGTGGACGTTACGGACAATATAAATGTATGCTAAATGCGTAAAACGTCAAACATTTTTTTATTGTTGTTTTCAACGTCTCGATTCGCGGATTCCACGAAGGCTGGACTAAAACTAGAAATGCTAATGTTGTTGATTAATATCGAACGTTTGTGAGATATATATACACATATATATGTACAAGCTCATTACGCAAGTTTCGAGTCGCGCGAGCGACCACTTATGGATGCGGCCCATATAGACCGGAGAGTCTGGTCTCGTGCGCGCGCATACCTCCCCGTCGGTGCCTCGATTGGAAAATTGCGAAAGGAGAAAATTACTGCAGTAGCAGCAAAACACTGCCAATGGTTCTCTCGTCCGAGAGAAACACACATATATATACACACAATATATACATGTATATATAAACAATTCATCGTGGCTACGTGCAAATCGAAACTTGGATATGTGAATGACAAGCTTTCACGGAAATTATTTATCTCATCAAGGCGCATAATAGGATGTACATTGGTCATTGCACTTTTCACTCGGCTCATCGTCGGGCCGTTCTGGTCTCTCAATTTTAAGCGCGCTTACAGACAAGCCCGGCCCGGGATCAACAAATGAGATGTTTCCTCGCGATATTATTAATTTATTACACACCTATATATACGCGTCTTTGTGTAATGCGAGACGGAATATCCGAAGAGAGTCCGTGAGCAGATACAACACTGATGCTAAATTATTAGAAACATCAATCACGTCTCTCGTTGGCTCTGCGCACCTGTCGACGAGGGCGAACTCCGTGTTCGACAAGCATGCTCAGAACTTGTCGAGACGGATATAAATATTTCATTGTTTCGATTATAATATTCGTACGAGCGTTTGAATTTTATTTCACGAGTGAACGCTTCAAAAATGTACTTGTATTGTACTTGTATTGTACTTGTATTGTAATTGTATTGTACTTGTATTGTACTTGTATTGTACTTGTATTGTAAGTGTATTGTACTTGTATTGTAATTGTATTGTAATTGTATTGTAATTGTATTGTAATTGTATTGTAATTGTATTGTAATTGTATTGTAATTGTATTGTAATTGTATTGTAATTGTATTGTATTGTAATTGTATTGTAATTGTATTGTAATTGTATTGTAATTGTATTGTATTGTAATTGTATTGTAATTGTATTGTAATTGTATTGTATTTGACAAGTGCAGGCTTCGTAAATGTATCGCAATTTTCAAATATGTATTCAAACATTTTTTTTAATTACTTCACTTTTCTGGTTTAAATTCAAGAGAAATAATTAAATTTTTTTAATACAATTAATTCTCAATAGAAATTAACAGTACGTAGCGTGAAAAAAAATTAATTATTCTTTGAGTTTAGTTTTTTTTTTCATTTAGGATATTTGGTTTGCTTTTTTTCTCCCATTTTGGGCAGTCACTGAATTTGGCTGGCGAATTACAAAAATTCTTAGACTCTCCCGACACTTCCTCGTGACCATTTTTGAATTTTAGTTCCTGACATTTTCAGCTTTGTTTTTAATTTTTCGCTTTAAAAGAGACACGAATTCTCGAGGCGTTTCGGAACGAGGTGGAGCTTAAGCGCGTTCGATCGCGCGTGGGTGTGGTGCCGAAGTACCGTGATTTCTGAGAAACGGGCTGACATACCTGCTTCAGGTGCGCCTGTTATTTCCTCTTCGCGCTCGATGTTCGTCGCCGGTCGGCGAAGAAAGGCAAAGGAAAGTAAATGGAGCAGCCCGGAGCTAACAATTACATAAGTCGGAACGAAAAAGACATTACCACTGCTTCTCCTCCGTGTTCGTCACGTTTCTCTTCGATTATACGTGCTCGATCGCGAGGGTGCGGTCTTGACACACTGCCGGCAGCTCAAACTCAAAATCAAAAAAGCTTCCTCTATGAGGAAGCAAAACCACGATTTTTGTTAATAACATTTCCCAATTTTTACAACATCGTATTTTGTAAAACAAAAATTAAAAAAAATAGAAATTTTCTTATGGCTTCCTCATAAAAGTTTAAAATTGAAATTTTCATATGGCCTACTCATAATGTTCCTTTATTTGCGAAGCTTCTTCTATGAGGAAGCATTTTCTCTATTGTTGGCTTTCTCATAGAGGAAGCTTCGCAAATAAAGGAACATTATGAGAAGGCCATATGAAAATTTCAATTTTCAACTTTTATGAGGAAGCCATATGAAAATTTCAATTTTCAACTTGTCTTAACGTCAACGTCGTGTTTGCTTTTTATGCAAAACGACTGGCCGATTCAGGGTCAGCGCGAAAAAATACACCTGTCTTCGCTTTGTTAGTTCCGTGCACCTACTTCAATGAACGAAAATACACGGTTTTAGAAAAAGATTTATTTTTAAATTATTAAGTCAATTATCCAATATTCACCGTTTTGTAGCCACGTCTAATGTATTTTTCCCCCACCGATGACGAGTCTCCGAATTATTTTACTCCTAGAGCGACACTTGATACATAAACGCGTGTCGGACAAAAAATACAACTTTGCCAAAAAAACAAAAATCTCAATTTTTTTTTTTTTTTTTTTTTTTTTTTTTTTTTTTTTTTTTTTTTTTTTTTTTTTTATTTTTTTTTTTTTTTTTTTTTTTTTTTTTTTTTTTTTTTTTT
>JAPYZD010002417.1:0-16001 GCA_030522725.1 Ichneumoninae sp. B BG-2022a | reverse complement strand
GACGGGTGTTGTTTTTTCGGGAGGAAACAATCTTGCGAGACGTCTTCTTTCCTCCGAAGCAATTCCAAACTGACCCGCCTGTTTCCACATCCAGAAAAGAAGAAGCAAAACACCTTTTGTGGAATTTTGACGGGTGTTTTTTTTTGGGGAGGAAACAATCTTGCGAGACGTCTTCTTTCCTCCGAAGCGATTCCACGCTGATCCGGCTGTTTCTACATCCAGAGAAGAAAAAGCAAAAACCTTTCGTGGAATCTTGACGGGTGTTGTTTTTTTTCGGGAGGAAACAATCTTGCGAGACGTCTTCATCCCTCCGAAGCGATTCCAGGCTGATCCGCCAATTTCCACATCCAGAAAAGAAGAAGCAAACAAACTTTTCATGGAATTTCGACGGGTGTTGTTTTTTCGGGAGGAAACAATCTTGCGAGACGCCTTCTTCCCTCCGAAGCGATTCCAAACTGATCCGCCTGTTTCCACATCCGGAAAAGAAGAAGAAAAACACCCTTCGTGGAATTTTGACGGGTTTTTTTTTTTCGAGAGGAAACAATCTTGCGAGACTCCGACAGCGTGATAGCCGGCCGACCTTCAGCCCCGTCGCTAGTCGTGTAGATTCTTGCTCAGGAGTAAATTGTTGTGTGGCCCCGACAAGTGTCTTATGAGCTCCTGCAGGCTGTCGAAGCTGAGCGAGCAGAAGCAACAGGTAAATGTGTTGTCGGGCGCTGCGATTACTCCTCTGTGGACCGAGCACAGGTGCTTGAGAAGATGCGCTTTCTGCTTGAACATGGCGACGCACAGACGACACGCGAAAGGTTTTTCACCGGTGTGAACTCGGAGATGAGTCTTGAGATTCCACGACATGCCGAATTGCTTGCCGCAGTAGGTGCAACGGTACTCCCGGACGGGATTCGACTTTGGTGGGTCCTCGGCGGGCGGCGCCGGCGGAGCTCGCGAGGGTGGCAACGTCCAGGCACCCCATGGAGGCTCCAGACTCGCTGCCGACGCTGGATCGGCGCTGGGCGGCCTGTGGGAACCTCCGGGCGGCGTCACCGACCTGTCTTGCTGTAAAAACATTTTTTTTTCGTTAATCTTTAGCATCAATAATGCCTTCTGAGTATGAGAGAAATTACATTTTTTTTTATTCGGGAGACAAGATTTATCTCAATATCGAGATGATTTTTTTTTCTCATGAAAATCAAGTGTTCGAGATTTAATAAGTGACAAACAGATTATTTATATATATCTTCGTAAATAAAAATATATATTTCTTTCTCTAAACAACACAAACTCCAGTTTAATGGGAAGCAGTCTTTTGACCGTTCATTGAAGACTTCAATCTCTTCTGACGCAGAACAAAAATTACCACGGTCGGTAATTGATCCAGAGAAATTGACAAATTTATTGAAAAAAATCGACAACTAGATTCGTTTTAGGAGTTTAGGGAATAATGACAAGAAATTGGACCCACAAAATTGATCTCAATATCGAGATGATTTTTCTTTTCTCGTACCAATCAAGTATTCAAAATTTAATAACCGGCAAAGAGATTATCTTTTCATAAAAAAAAAAATATATATATATACATGTGTAGTAAAATATATATTTGTTTCTATAAATAACTGAAACGATCATTAAGGAATCAAGTCCTATAACGTTGAAAAAAAAATTACCACGGTCGGTAATTGACTCAAGAAAGAGAATAAATTTATTTGACAAAAAAAAAAAAATTGACACGACCTTCGTTTTAGGATCTTTTTAATCTGGGAAAGAGCCTTGACCGGTACCGTTGAACTCTGCAAAAACTAACCAGGTAAGGCGGTGCCGAGACGCTCAGCGGATGTGGCGCTTGCAACCTCCTCGGCGTCTCGAATCCGGGGTTGAAGGGCACGAATGCGGGATTCTGGGCTGGCGCGTTGTGAAATCCCGGTCTCCGTTTCCTGTGGGGAGTCACGACGTACGCCTCGGCCGGTGGGATCGGTATCTCCTCGGGTTTCCGTTTGCCGGGCTCGAGGCCCAGCGAGAGACGAGCTGCTAATTGCCGTCGTCTCTCTTCCGCCTCGTCCATCGACTCTCTCCTCTCCAGAAGAGTTTTTTCTGGCCTGCGTCGGCAAAAAAAATTGCATTGTTAATTTTCTCCACCCATAAGATAACGTTAATGTGAGAGCGGTTAAAATTTTTTTTAATTTTTTTCAATTTTTTTTTTATTTTTTTTTTATTTATCTATCCTAATGTTTATTAATACCGACCTGTGAGTTGTGTCGTGGGAGCTGTCACTGGTAGTCGAGATCCCAGAATTGAGACTGAGATTCACGGGGTCGGAACTATCCCTTCGCCGTGGAGGTTCGATACTGCTCTCTCGATTGTCGGCGAGCATCGCCTCGCTCTCGACACCTTCAACATCGACTTCCGGCTCCTCGTCGCAACCTTCGCTCTTTATGAGGACCGAGCAGCAATCGGCAGGATTGTTCGATTGCCTGGAAATTTGAAAAAAAAAATTAAATTAATCTGCCTAATTAATGGTCAGAGTGGAAAAAATATTTTTATTCAATTTTTTTTTGTTTTTTTGCATACCTGCTGTCGTACTGGGACTCGTAGCTTGAACTCTCCTGGCTGTCCGACGCCTGCGGCGTCGCTATCCTCAGGGCGTCAGAGTCGCTCGAGGTTTGCGGCTGGTTAGGATCGAACAGTTCCGATTTTATTTGTAGAAGATCGAAGAGCTCCCTCAACGGCGTCAGCTCTGTTGACTGCGAAAGTTAAGCGAAATATAGTAAATAAATTAATTAATTAAAGACGAGAATTTCCGACAATTTTTTGATAAATTTCTGGTCGTAGTTTTTTATGTTTACTTTTACCAATGCAATGATAAAAGAATGCGGGTGATTAACCTACAGATTCGGGCAGGGACTTTCAAATAAAAGTCTCGTTGGTCAATAAAAGTTTAGTTGGTCAAACAAAATATTTAATTGCCTCAACAATATTTCTGTAAAATAATTTAAAAAAATTGTTGAACTAACCGATGTTTTAGCTAGACGATCAAAATATTTATGTGAACGTCGCTGCCAGAATCTTTGCTCGATACAACCTTTTTTTATCAGTGTCAAAAAAGTGTTATTGTTTGACCCTTCAGGTACTGGAAATTTTTTGCCGATCGCAAACGACCATGCTTTCTTTTAAGCACAGAAAAACTTAAAAAATAAATGTTCTTCTGCGTAGTAAAAAACAACACGTCAAAGTACGTCTGTGAATTTTTTCAGATTTTTTTAGCACGTTAAATTGTTACTCGAATCGGTAGAAATCTGCGTCTCGGCAAATTGCGTCTTGGCAAAAAGTGAAAAAGGAGGAAACTTTCTTACCGGTATGAGAGCCTCGCCGTTGTAGAGAAATTCGAGCAAGTGACTGAGTTGAATCCTCCTAACGCCGGACAAGTGGACTACGTGGTCCAGGGCCGGGTTACGAAGTAGACTAGCCAGTAGGGGACTAGCTGCGGCTAATACGACACGGTGGGCCCTGACGACGGAGCCGTCGTCGCAGGCCAGGGTCACGTCGACGTGACGATCCCCGCTGTACCAGGCCCCGACTTCGGCGGCGAGGGTCGCCGGATGTTTCCCATAATGGAGGGTCAGCAGACCGTCCGTATACATCGTCTGCAATGAAGATTATGCAAATATTAACGCTAATCAAGATAGAAGATATCCACGAAGAATTTATGCGGTACTGGCGCTAATTTCAATTTAATTTAATTAAAGACCACGCGAGCCGGATGCGAGCTTATCGCTCCCCGTCTCGCGATGCAGCATCTCGCGCGACGCCGATAAATCATCCATTACTCGCACGCATACTCATTTTTCACTTATTTCGTTTTTACATCCGATACATACGATAATTAAGACTACAAACTCACGTAAATCACTCAAAATCAAGTGAATTTCGCGGATTTTTTTGTTTTTTTTGCGAGAAGTGTTCAGGCAATTCTTTTCAAATTTTGAGGGCATGTTAATGCATGTTGGGAGTGAAGAAAAAAAATATGTTAAAAAACATGCATCAACGTACCCTGAAATTAAATATTTGAAAAGCGTCGCTCGTACAGTTTTCTCCGAAAGTCACCTTTTTAATGATTTTATGATTTATGAAATATTTGATGATTTATGAAATTTGTCATGACTTCATGATTTATGAAATTTTTCATGATTTCACTATTCATTAAATTTTTCAATGATTTAATTATTTATAAAATTTTAAATAATTTACATGAGTGTCCCCTCGAGTGCAAACAGATCGACGAGTCAGTTTCCGGGCGTGTCTTGTTATTAGCTCAAAGGTATAAATTCGCGATGGCCCGATCCGGCGAAAAATGTTTACCTGAACTCTGATCGCGGCAACGAAGAGACTCGGATCCGCCTCTCGACATGTGTGTCTGTCTCGTCGAGCAAGGAGAAAAACTCTGCAAGGCGGAAATGAAAAGTCCTCTCGTTGTTACGAGTTCGAGAGTGGCGGTTGCGCGGGGCAAAATCGCGGTGCCGCAGAGTGTGCGACCTTCGATCGTGAGGAATTGGAAAGGGGAGACCTTGAGTAAGAGTCACGGAGCTCTCGATGATCGCGTCACACACTCCCGCTCCTTCGATTCCCGGCACGGTCTCGCGAGCTCCGCGCGATTTCATCTGTATGTAAGATCGCGGCTCCGATGTTTTGTCCCGCCACGTAACACTTGTGTATTTACGTGTTGCATTCGATTGAGCAATCGATCGAGCGGTTGCGTCGTCGATGCGCGGAGGGAAAGGTAATAAAGCGGGAGGCATCGAAGAGAAAAAAATAAATAAAAAAATACACGTATCGAGAACCGAACGGCTGAATGGCGAAGAGAATATCTTCGACCGATCCCAGCGTTAGGTGGGATCGTCGATGTTCGCCGTGTAATTAGCAAGTGCGAGATGCAAATCGTCGGGACACGGCAATGAGCGACCGCCTGATTAATCGAACGGGAAGTAGTCTCGGGGACAGGTGTTCGATCGATCGGCGACAGTGATTGGCCATCTAAGGTAGGATAGATCTCAGCCTCCGACCATCATCACCGACCGACGCAGAATTGCCGATAACTCGGCCACTTATGCCTCGAGCGACACCTGCACGTGAGCATTATTTACCAAGTCCGAGTTCCCGAGCGAACAATCGGAATAACTGAACAGGACGGAGAAAACTTCGACGAGAAACAACCTGTGATGCATCGGGGCGAGAGTTGATATCCGAGAAAAAAACAATGATAAAAAAAAACTAACGATTTAGAATCTTGATAGCGAGTGTATTCTCGGCTGCGAGTGCGCGAGAAGCGAGCGTTAGATTGCCAGCACGAGTGTGTTCGAGGAGCGCCAATAAAATTACCAAGGACACGGTCGGCAGATCGGTATGGCGCGTTGGCACGATCGGACCCGGAAAACTGGGCGTCTGTCGCCGCGGCCCCCGACTTTCACCCACTCAACTGACGAGCGAAATCTTTTTTTTATCCACTGCGTGAGCACTTTCAAAAAATATCCTCCCGGACTCCCATAATCTACACCCAGAAAAATCATTTATTTGACGGCCACCGTTTCTTTGGTTTAAGTATAATATTTATTTCATTTAAGGAACTATTTACTTAATTCAAATAAATATTTGTTTCATTTAAGGAACCATTAACTTAATTTAAATAAATATTTATTTAAACCAAATAAATATTTTACTTAATCCAAATAAACGCAGGCCGTCAAATAAATAATTTTTCTGGGTGTACTCTCCGAGGATCGGCAAAAAAAGTGGAATCGCCTCGTCGCCGTGTTCCCTCGAAAGTTCGATAGTGACGGATCTCCGGATTTTGCCGAGCGTAATAATGCGTAACTGCAATCGAGATTCGCTGCGAGCCTATTAAAAAGAGTCGGCCTTGGGTAAGAGTTATAGTTGCTAGAGTCGTGACATACCCGCGCGCATACGTAATGATCGTTATGCACCGAGAAAATCGCTGAATAAGGAAATTGCTGGCTGTGCGCGCAGCGAGCGTGGTGCGGAGTTCTCTCTCTCTCATTCTCTCGGAGATTTATATAGACACGTATATACACTTATATATCATTCTCACTCGGGCTGCCGGACGGGGAGAGCCGGGAGACTGCCTCTTGCCGCGAGAGCCTGAAGTTCAGGGTCAATCGACGCTGCTGGGCGCGGATTACGTCCAGCACCAGCGGCACGCGCTCTCCTTAGTCTTTCTTCTTCTATTTGGGCCTTGACGACCGCGTGGATCTGCGTAGTAGTGGAAGCCTTCCGCGCCGCTCTATCCGCCGCCTGGTGGGAGAACCAGAAGAGCCGATTTCCCTTGGCGGAGTGGGGATGAAGCGGCACGGGCCCGTTCCCCCACCACTGGCCGAGCGGGGCCTCGCACCGCGCAGGTGCTGCGCTCTGGCGGGAGGATCTACCGCGCAGGCGCACCACGTAGCGCCCGCGCCGCAGCGGTCAGTAAGCAGAGACGCGGCTCTCCACCAAACTCGGAGTGTCGCTCGGCGACGAGAGATGGCTCATCGGAACCGCCAGGATTTTCACGCTCGCCCTCGAATCGGCTCTCGCCGAGCCTCCGCCGATAACTGTCGTCTCGAGAGTTCGAGGACGAGTTCGCAATCGCTAAAAAAAACCGTCGTGAAACAATCGAAAAAAAAAAGATGAAGAAAAACACTCTGAAATAGAAACGACAAAAATAATTAAGTGACTAACGTCGGAATGAACGTTCCGATGCCTCGATGAATCGATAAGAGGAACGAACAAGCTATCGCATTGGTTTATTCCACAGCTCGTTCGCGCGCATACATTATGGGAATAAATGAGACACTGGAGTGCAGAGCTCAGGGTCTCGTCTGCGCTTTCTATTGCTGCATACGAGCGACAAGGCTACAATAGCACATAAATATTATACTCCAAACTCCGCGGATCAGCACAACAGTGTGACTCATAATCTTTCCGTGTCTCGCTTGCATTACACACACATATATATATATTCTTCGTTTCTTCAGACTCTTATCTCTCGATTACGAGCCATAAGTTACCGAGCGTGTAACTCGTACCCATGGTAATGCAGAACCACCTGTTGATTATCGTTTGCAACCGGAATCCCGCTACCGCCGAGGGCTGGTCGAGCCGGTAGCTCGGTTTCGGGTTAAATAATTTCTCTCGCATTCATCGCCCGTAAAATTTACCTCGCGCACCGGCCGAGGTGAATTGCACTTTGAATGTGGCACGTTCGAGATAATGTCAACGAGAACTCCACACCGAATGACAGAATGACGGACAGTGAGAGTGAACAAAAAAAAAGTTGAAATGATCGATGATTCGACAAGACGCGGGAGAACCGCAGACCGGAACGGGGCGCACCGCGCGCGAGAGAGAGTTCACGAGGTCGTCGTTGCTCGACGAGAGATTTTTCGATAAGCGGAGAAAGTCCATGAATTTGTGAATTCCTGTTCACTCTGGGTCGCGGAGGGCTTATCGGCTCGACGCGCTTTGACGCTGTATCGTGTTTTTGTACACTCGTTGTAACAAAGGTACGTACGCGTCTGCATTATTTACAAGTTTCGGAGCATTTTTGTCGCGCTGGTGTTTGTGTCCGCGCACAAAGCGCTCGGTGAAATTACATATGTGGACGCTCGTGCGGCAACGGTAGTGGAAAATCGGTATACGGACTCGTTGTAATCTCGCACAGTCGCGCGAACGAGCCGACTCTCGCGGCGGACGTTACGGTCTACCATTGAATCGAACAATGGCGAAACTGGGTTACGCAAATGTCGAGGCTGGGAAATTAAAATGCATGCCTTAAGGCGGCCTCACTTGTACTGTAACGCGATTGCTGTTTACACACTCGCGATCGGAGAATCTTTGCTCGCATGCCCTCGCGAACGGAGAATCTTTGCTGGCACGCCCTCGCCACTTCGAGGACTCGTCCTTTGGGTCTTTCGTTCGCGAGGTTTCGAAATTGGGGGGCGAGTACAATTGAATGCAGACTGTTAAAGGTTTCGGACGGATCGTTTACTCGATTTTTTTTTTCGTTTTTGATTTATAGAAATCAATGTAGAATTTGTTTGTTGCTATTTTGAGGCTGAGAAAGATGCGACGAATCGGTTTTTCCTGCACGACAAAGAAGGTTCGCGCATTTAAGGTAGAACGAATGGACAGCCAGAGCACACGTGAGTTCAGAGACAATTGAGAGAGAATCGCGAACACTTCTCTATGGGATACAAATTTGAAAAAATCAAGCATATGGAAGACGTTGAAAAGATTGATTTTGCATAATAATAATAATTCCAAAATGTCATTAACAAATTAACGAAAAAAAATTGTTCGACCCATTCCCCGGCAACTTAACTTTTTGTTCATATTAAAACGATTTGTTAATCTTTTTGAATACGTATGAATATTTTTATAATTTTGTGCGATTTTTGAAAATTGCGTTTTTTATTAACTGAAAACGTAATTTTCAAGAATTACGCGAAATTCTGATAAAATGCATACGTATTCAGAAAAACTAACAAATCGTTTTCATTAAAAAATAGTTAGGCTGGCGGGTGATTAGTTTGGAATTTTTTTGTCGTTAACGTGTTAATAAAATTTTGAAATTATTATTATGCGAAATCAATCCTTTTAGTACCTTCCATATGGTTGATTTTTTTCAGATTTTTATCCCATCGAGAAATGTTAGAATTTTTCCCTGAAACTCTCGTTTGGCGGGACTGCACCGCTCGGACGACCTTAAGAAACATTTCCAGTCTGCAATAATTAGTCTCTTTAATTTCACAATTTTTGCGAAAAAAGAAAACGATTGCAATAATAACACTTGTTTAAAAATTGTGGACCTTTCGTGAACTAGAGTTGTTTGTTGAACATGAAAAGCTTTCCTTACCGCACGTATCCTTTAATCTGTAACGAAACAGCTTACACACAAATCCCCGTGAGAATTTCGCAGAAATAATTAATTGTTTCGTGAAAGGAGATAATTTAAGGGAGAATCGTGCGGGTATGTGAGCGTTACGTGGTAATATTTCAAGGATGCGCGTTACACAACACTCGCGTGAGAGTGCGATCCTTGGGGGGAAAAAAAGCGAAAGAACAAAAAAAATTTGTTGATCCTTTTTCGCCGGTTGCGTCGATAGGACCGGGCCTCTTCAAAAAAGAATGACGTCCGCGGCTGTGAATTTCGTATGCAACATCGGACGACGCATTATATCGCATGTTCACCGTGAAAGAGAGCCCGATCGCACTGGCGTGCACGTCGGCATTGATTAAGGCGAGGCAACGCACAGCTTCGCGCGGAGTTCGCCGCTTTTGCCTATACGGCTGCGAGTTCCAACGTCGCTGTAACGCGGATTGAGCAACGAGATCGCGAGTACGCTCACGCGGAGAGTCGGCGCAAACGAGATCGCCCAGAACTCGTTACGGAACGCAATGGGGCCCAGCGAGTACCCGCTCCATTTTTTTTCGGTCCCAATTACGTTTCGCCAGCTTGAATGGGGCCCTAACACAGGCGCTCGGGGGCGCCGGGCCGACGTCGGGCCAACGTCGGCCGGAAACCTTGCTCCATAAAAAAACAAACACCGGAACTGTGTTCAGATTTCCATGTATCGTATAAATGTTAAGTGACGATTTGTGACCGTGAGCGGAAAAGGTGAATCTACACGCGGTTCGTAATTGTATTTAATCAGTTTAGAGCATTGTTAAACTTTGGAAGTGTAATCGGTCTGTTTTATTATTATTTTTTATTTTCTCGTAACGTGGGACAGGGTCGGGGCAGAGGCGATGAAGGAGAGCGGGGCGAAACGGACTGCTATTTCATTTTTTGCGTCTCTGGAAACAGCCGTAAAAAATCTAGAATTGGGTTTAGAATTTTCATGTATCGTATAAATGCTAAATGATCATTTGTGACCGTGAGCGCAAAGGTGAATCTTCACGAGGTTTATAATCGTATTCAATCAGTTCAGAATATTGTTAAATTTTGAAAGTATAACTGCCCTGTTTTAATTAATTTTTTTATTTTCTTGCCACGTGGCGCAGGGTCGGGACAGAGGCGATGAAGGGAGAGCGGGGCAAAATGGACCGCCATTTGATATGAGGCATTTTATTTTTTGCGACCCTAGAAACATTCGTAAAAAAAGCCAGAATTGGGTTTAGAATTTTCATGTATCGCATAAATGCTAAATGATCATTTGTGACCGTGAGCGCAAAAGGTAAATCTGCACGAGGTTTATAATCGTATTCAATCAGTTCAGAATATTGTAAAATTTTGAAAATATAACCGCCCTGTTTTATTTTTATTTTTTATTTTCTTGCCACGTGGCGCTGGGTTAGGGCAGAGGCGATGACGGAGAGTGGGGCAAAACGGACCGCGATTTGATACGAGGCATTTTATTTTTTGCGTTCCTGGAAACATTCGTAAAAAGACCAGAATTGTGTTTAGAATTTTCATGTATCGTTTAAATGCTAAACGATCATTTGTGACCGTGAGAGGAAAAGGTAATTCTACTCGAGGTTCGTAATTGTATTTAATCAGTTTAGAATATTGTTAAACTTTAAAAGTATAATCGGCCTGTTTTATTTTTATTTTATCGTCACCTGGCGCTGTGCCAGGGCAGAGGCGACGAGGGAGACCGGGGCAAAACGGACTGCCAATTCAGTTTGTGCGTCCCTGGAAACATCCGTAAAAAAACCCAGAATTTTGCGTTTACAATTTCCATGTATCGTATAGGGTAAAAGTAGCGAATATAGCCCACCTCGATTAACACGTAAATCAATGATATATGGACCGATCCATATTCCCCATTTTTACCCTAAATGTTAAATGATTATTTGTAACCGAGAGTGCAAAAGGCGAATCTACACGATATTCGTCAACGTATTAAATCAGTTTAGAATATTGTTAAACTTTGAAAGCATAATCGCCCTCCTTTCTTTTTATTTATCGTTTCCTCATCACGTGGTGCTGGGTCAGGGCAGAGGCGATGAGGAAGAGCGGGGTAAAAAGGACCGCCATTTGATACGAGACATTTAACTTTCTGGAAGGATTATTAAAAATGGTTCATCTTGCCCCACAGTCCCCATTGTGCCGCGCTCTCCCCCACCTCGGCACTCCATCTCTCTCTCATTCGCAAACGGCATTCATCTCTCGCCTTTTTTTCATCTCGGTTTCGTGTATCGCTTATCGCGGCCGCGCGTGGGTCGTGATATTCTCACAGCCCCCGAACTGCAGCACCAGCAGCGGCAGCAGCAGCGACTCAAAGTGGTGTAGATTAGAGTGTTTTCGTCTCGCTAATTTCAAAGGTCTTAATCGAAGGCTTCTCGAGAACTCTTCAAATACGCTCAACCCTAAAAAAAACCATCTCCATTAAAAATAAAAAACAAAAAATAAAGAAAATTAAAAATATTTTTTTACTGCAAACATGCTTCGGTCTTGAAGCGTTAAGGGTCGCCCGACCGCCTTAGAGTGTTTTCGTCTCGCTAATTTCAAAGGTCTTAATCGAAGGCTTCTCAACAACTCTTCAAATACGCTCATCTCTAAAAAAAACCATCTCCATTAAAAATAAAAAATAAAAAATAAAGAAAATTCAAAATATTTTTTTTACTGCAAAGATCCTTCGATCTTGAAGGGTTAAGGGTCACCCGAGCACCTCGAGTTCGCTTCTCTGCACAGAACGCCAAATCGGCGAACTGCGGCCCGCTCCTCCATTCAATCCTCGCGACTTCGTCATTGAACGGGCCCGTCCTCGATGCGCCATTCCCGTAAGTTATCCAGCAAAGCGGTGACCGTCGGATCGTCGAGCGCCTCGCAACTGCGCCGACGAGTTGCCGCTCTGCCGGATACATTTCGTTCAAGGCCAGAAGTAAAAAGCCTTTTCGAGCGCGCTCCCACACGCGCGCGCTGCCGTGTGGGAGCTCGTCGTCCGCTGCGTGTGCGAGTCGCTCAACTCGGTTAACTGGACGAGCGACGTACGAGCGAAAACACACCCATGCGCGCACACGCTCGAAGAAACTCCACCGCACATCGTCGCGCGAGGCGTACATCATCGCCGTCTCGGGAGAAGTGGAAGCAGTTCACCGAGACGGAGAGCCAGCGCGTAAAGTATGCTGCGGCAAGCTCCATCCTCGCGCTCCGTCCTCGTCCACACGTGTGCCCCGCCGGTATGAGGCGGTACGTGCGTACACGCTCGTACCCATTCACTCTTACCTCTCTCGCCGAGCCCCGGGCTCGACCAAGTGCAACGGTGGAAATTCGCGCGGCTCTCTGTGTGCGCCTCGCGCACACTCGACCGCACGCACTCGCTCGCGCGCACGATGAACGGAGCGAATGTGCAAGCGATTCGCATAAGTAAGTGTGCAATTTTAAATGTGAGACATAAACACGCGAATGTGCGCGCGAGTTTGCCCGCGAGGACATCGCGGATGGAAGTGCAAGCGAGCCTGTTTGCCTGTCGTCTACTGTGCGATCGCTACGGCTATCCCGATGTAGCGCTATAGCCATTGGGCCTCCCCCCCTTCGTTGTACCGCGGGTTGAGCTATATATCTACTTCGCAAAGCGGCCAGTTACATGATCCATTCATTATATAAGAACAATCGCTCGTTCTAATAGACGTTCCATCATTGTGGATCCTGAAGGGCACGCCGATCTTGCGCGCCGGAGACAATTACGCGATCGTTCTCTCTGCGCTCCCCCTCCTCTGGTAGCGGCTATCGCTAGATTCTTAGAGTATTCTAGATCCATGTTTTCCTGAAAGTTGTCACGAGCCTCGGCGGTGGATGCACTCGCGAAAGTTTCTTGGTTTTTTTTGGATATGTATTTAATGGGGCTTCTGGTGGGTCGCGCGATTCGCGCGCTACTTTTGAGTGTTTTCCAGCGTCTTCCGTAAAGTAATTGGTAATCGAAATTAACTCCAACTTCTTCCTTCTCGATTACCCTCTCTAAAAGGACTTTGAATGTTTCAGACTGTGGGGTCACTCAAGGAGACTTGGGGTGCAATTGCAAGATGTTGGTTTGAAATTATAATCGGGCTTGAGATCGAACTTTATAGTGTGCTTAACATCTTAAGTTCGAACTTGATTGTGAACGCAAATTCGAACTTAGTTCTGAACCCAAATTCGAACTTAATTCTGAACCCAAATTCGAACTTAATTCTGAACCCAAATTCGAACTTAATTCTGAACCCAAATTCGAACTTAATTCTGAATGCAAATTCAAACTTAGTTCTGAACCCCAATTCGAACTCAACTCTGAGCCCAAATTCGAACTTAATTCTGAACCCAAATTCGAACTTAATTCTGAACCCAAACTCGAACTTAATTCTGAACCCAAATTCGAACTTGAGTTTAGGCTTAAGTTCGAACTTAAGATCGGGTTCAAACGACAATCGAATTTGAGTTCAGACTTAAGTTCGGACTTAAACGACAATCGAATTTGACTTCATTTCGAACTTAAGATAAATATTAAATACGCAATGAAGTTCGGGCCAAACTTCGGTCTGAAGTTCGATCTCAAAAGCGATCTTACGTTCATACTATATCTATAGATCTTACGTTCTATATCCGCCTGTTTCATTTGACCCCGTTCAAAGTGTTTCTTTTGACTCCGGCCTTCTCTATTCTTGAACACGGCGGCGGCGGCGGCGAAATATTTTTATATTATTGCGAGATATGTATAGACATATATATAGTTTTTTTATATAGCAAGAATGGAGACAAAGTTGAGTTGAGTATTTTTTCATACTTTTTTTTTCAGGTGATGAGTGGGTGTGCCGAGGACAAGGAGGACGGCGGTGCGGCCCGCACAGCACGCTAACGATGTATGTAAGTAATGCACTATACCCTGGCACTACCTGACTGCGCTATCACGTTTCGTAACGGGTCATCCTGTCTCTCACGACTCTCGATATGCCTCTCCGTGAATCGCACACATTTCTGTGTATCGTTACACTACCGCGGAGAAATAATATAATAAATTCTGTCGGTTGAATGTTATATACATAAAATCCGAGAAAGGTGAAGCCTTTTACTGAAGGATGGTACGAGGGATTGTGCGGTGCGGGGAGAGGGACGGGACGAGAGTTGCTATCCAATCGTTATTGCCATTGCCAATTAGATCCGAGATAAGTTATTCTATAGCGGATCCTTCTCGCGAACTCATGGGACTAATTTCATCTCAATGGCGCCAGCTCCGAAGTTTATAAATATTGTTAAAAACTTATTAATGAAAATTTATCGCACGAAGTTGCTGCGTGTAGATCGAACAGATTAAATTTTACACACAAGCACGGGTTAAAATTAACGCTCGGTACGTCGAGCGCAGCTTTTCGGACGAGTTTAATGCACCGAACAGTTTTGGCTCAATTTTTTTTACCACGTTTAATAGACTAGAATTCGTGTAAAAAAAAATTTCACAATTTTCAGTATTTTCATTTTACAAAAAAAAAAGAATTTAACAGTAATGAAAAATGTTGTAAATCTTCTTTTGCTTTCGGAGTAAAATTCAATGTTGTTCGGTAAAAAAAAAATATTATACGCCTGCGCCGAATGAAATTGTTTCGATTCGTCAATGGCTATTCGCGAAAGCTCGTTCGAGTTGGATTTAATCAATTTCCCCGTATTCTCCCGACGCTCCAATATATTCGTATCAGCCATGTGCACAATCTCTAGCTGAAATTTTTTTGCCAATTAGATCCGCGGTACTTATTTATAGCTTATCCTTCCTGCGAACTCGTGGGACTAATTTTGTGTCAATGGCGCCTCTCGCTCCGAAGTTTATAGACATTGTTACAAACGCATTAATAAAAATGTATCGTACGCGAAATTATTCCGTATAGACCGAATAGATAAAATTTTGCATACAAGCGCGAGTTAAAATTAACGCTCGGCGAGTCGAGCGGAGTTTTTCGAACGAGTTTAATGCACCGAGCAATTTCACCTCACTGTTGTACATCAAATTTAATACACCGGACTTGTCTCCAAAAATTGCATAATTTTGCAAAAAAAGAAAAAAATATAAAAATAATTTAACAGTAAAGATAAATATCGTTATAAATTTTCTTGCCTTCCGAGTAAATTTCAACCTCGCTCTTAAAAAAAAAAAAAAATGTTACGCACTCACTTCGAGCGTTGCGTCGATAGAAATATTTTCGATTCATCAATGGCCATTCGCGACAGCCCGCCAGACTCGGATTCAATAAATTTCTCCGCATTCTTCCGAAGCGTCATTATATTTGTACGAGCCATGTGCACATTCTCCAGCTGGAACTTATCGGTTGCGCAATAGCGAAACTCATTAGCTCCGGCTGCAATTTTCAATGGATCCGGGCCGGTTAGTTGTGCACGCACCGCTCGGCCGAGCCACTGCAATATCTATATAGTCGGGCACGCAACGGCCATGCCACGCGCGTCATTCAATCACTTATGATCGCGGAGCGGTGCGAGATTCTCTTCGTCTATTTTTTTCTCCCCCCCCCCTTTCCCCCACCCGTCCCCGTCTTTCGCTCCGGTGCAGGCGTTTAATTATGCAGGCCACCTTGAAATCGTCGAGCGGGTAAATCACGATTACGCATCTCGAACCTCGAGACAATAGAGAACGTTTCTAGGCTCCCTCGTCCCCCTTTCCTATCCGCCGGCTGATGACTAAACCGGAAACGATGACTTTTCCACTGTAACACTCTCCTCGTTTCCCCCTCCCCCCCTTCCACCCACCAGACTTTTCATTTCGCTCCGTCCCGACATGGCCTTGTCGATATTTTCATTGAAAATGCGCCTCCCCCCCCTTCGCCACTCAAACAACGACGAAACAATGATTTTTCGAATTTAACGCGACGAGCTTACGACCACGTATAGACGAGACACGTGTGTCCCAGAGGCGCGCTCCGAACGAAGAAGAACGAGACCTTCGTCGCGCGCAACGATACTCCACCGTCCCACTAAATGTTTGCTTCCTCTCGCCATTCTTTTTCCCCCTTTTTTCCATTTTTATTTTTTTTTT
>JAPYZD010002416.1:0-16003 GCA_030522725.1 Ichneumoninae sp. B BG-2022a | reverse complement strand
ATGAATTTGTTAATAACATTTTGCAATTATTATTATGCAAAATTAATCTTCTCAGTACCTTTAGTATACATGATTTTTTTCAGATTTGTACACCATCAAAAAGTACTTGCAATTTTCTCTTATTGTTGTCAAACTTATGCGAAGTCAGCGCGCAGCGAGACTTCATCCTTAAACGGGCGAGTAATTGTTCTGCAATCGACGAGTTGTCGAGGGTCTCGATGCGGGCTCGTTAGAGCGGCTCGGCAGGCAGGATTCCAGAATTCACTTTTTTTTTTGGTGATTTAATTTATCGATCGAGAATCGTCGATCAGGGAGAGACTAGGTGTCTCGACCTTTCTGTAAATAGAAGCTGCGACGATGCGATCCGTACTCGATTATGCAGAGTACAATAAGTAACTACGTTTCTTGTCCTCAAATGTCCACAATTGTTTTCGTGTTCATTTTACTAAAAAATCTTGTGTGTTTTTTTAAATTTCTGATCAACTTACTAATATTTTTTTGTAAAATTAACAACAAAATAGTTGTGGACGTTTGTGGACGAAAAAAGTTTGTTATCTCACGCATAGATAATCGCTGTGTCGTTCGCGTAATAATCGGTCGAATAATTGCTCACGTAAAACGGGGATTTAATTCGAATTTTTCGAACTGGTGATTTAGAGGATGCGATTCGGTGAAAAAGAAAAGAAGATGAACATTTTTTTAACCAAAATATTGAATTTAATTTTTATTGATTTTATCAAATTTTATTTATCATACGTAATAAATTTTGTGCATGCGAATGACTTTGAAATTCGAACGATAAGCTTATTTAAATTAGAAAAAAAAAATCAAATGAACACCACATCGAATACCCTAACGACGTGGTAGACCACGAATTTAATTCCAATTTTTAGTACCGGTAATTTAAAAGATACGTTTCGGTGAAAAAAAACCGACCATTTCTCACACCAATAAATTAAATTTTATTTCAATAAAATCACGCGTAATAAATTTTATATCGCGGATTGCTTTAAGGTTCAGACGATAAGCTCATTTAAATCAGAGAAAAAAAATAGATGTTCTTTTGGGACGTTTTATCGAGCGACCATTCCTCTGCAGATAGTTTCGAAGAACTGTGCCGTACGGTTGCATCGTTGTTGGGAGCGAGTGGTTAGAGCGGCCGTTCGCACGCTGCAAGCTCTCAATCATTATTTTCATTTATTATTTCCACATCGGTCCGAGCGTCGATGAAAGAGGACCGGCCGAATGATTCACCGAGTCAATGAGGTTTCGAAAACGTCAACTCTTCGACGCGAATTTGACGCGCCAGCCTCCATACAAAAATACCATATCGCGTGACTAAAAAATCAGAAGGACGCATTTTTTGTGTACGAGAGTGTATAAAATACGCCGTTCTGGTTTTAGTCACGCGATACAACGACGCCCCCCCTGCACGTGTGTGAGTGGCTTTGTCGTCCGACGACCTATTTATAAGACCCGTCTCTTTCGTCGGCATCGATAAAGTCCTTCTCTATTCACTCGATTCCTTCCTTCTCTTGGCTGATCGTTTCCCATCCAGCAATCTCGTTAGTCCTTCAAGTCCGATGAGACGACGTTTGAAAATTTTTCGTTTAAATGCATTTTTTATTTCATTGATTTTTTTCAGATTTTTAATTGAACTCAATTCTTCCCTCCTCGTCGATCGTTTTCCACCCAGTAATCTCGTTAAACCTTCTAGTATGATGAAACAACACTTGGACATTTTTCATTAGGATTTATTGATGTTCGTTTAATTATTAAAGATTTTTTTAGTGGGGTAAATATTTTGAATTATATCGGAGTGAAACGGAGTTCTTAAAAGTATATTTTTATTTTTTTTCAGTTAATTATTCGCCGATTTCGTTTCGAAATCGAAAATTGTTCGTTTAAATGCATTTCTATTCCCCAAATTTTTTCACATTTTTCATTGAACTCAATTCCGCCCTCCTCTTGGCTGATCGTTTGCCACCCAGCAATCTCGTTAACCCTTCTAGTACGATGAAACGACGTTTTTATAAGAAAATATATATTTTTATTTTTTTAAATTAATTATTCGAGGGTTTCTTAATGCGAATTTTGTATTTTGCTGTTGCAGGCGAAGAAGGAGATTTACGACGTGAAGCAGCAGAGGCTCTGTCTAGCTCAGGACGAGTACGATCACCTCAACAATGCCCTCACGACCCTCGGCGCATCGCGCACCAGTTGTGAGTACCAACTTTCACGTTGATAATTAATTCTCCTCTCGCCGACGAAAATTTTACAAATTCAATGCGACTCGAAGTCAACGATCTTAGCCGCCTGCCCATTCGCGAGACTCTCGTGTCGCTCGTCCGTTCGCAAATCCGCGAGTCGCAGCGTCTCCTCTGGATTGTGCAACAACCGATTAACTTTGGATAATCGAGTTCCGCGACGTCGCCGAAGATAGGAAAACATTTTATAACGCGCGTTTCGCAATCGTTGGGTGATGGACACATAACAGCCATTTAAATACCGTAATCGAAAACCAGCTCCGGTAGCTTCGAAAAAATTGATGACATTCATTCTTTTCCTTTTATTTTCGCTCTTTCCTCGATGGGTTCAAGTTTGTAATTTTTTCATTTTTTTTTTTTTCAGTGTGTTCCAGCTCGAGTTCTCTCAGCACGAAGTACGATCCGGATCTGCTCAAGTCGGACGTCGCTCTGGCGAGGAGTCGCGTGTCGCGACTCAAGCGAGAATTGGAGCAGATACGCGCAGAGATGAACTGCACGCAGCGCGGGGTTGACACTCTGGCAAGGTAAACACACTTGACAAAAAAAAGAATCTATCTCACATAAAACCGTAAAAAAAAAATTAATTTAAATATTTATATTTTTATTAATATAAATAAAAATTCATTAATATAATATTTATTATATTTATTAATTAAAATGTATTTATAAATTAATTAAGGTAGTACTAGCACAATGACTGACGCCGCCTAAGTTCGAGAGAAAAAAGACAGAGATTACAGAGAAGTGTAATTCTCTTTTATTCCCCTCAAACTTAGGCGGCGTCAGTCATTGCGCTAGTACTACCTTAATAAATTAATTCATATAAATTAATATATACTTTATTTCTTATGTTTATATTTACATTTTTTAAAATTTCCAGCGTTGAGCAAAAGCTGAGCGCGCACCAGGGTGGCTGTTACAACATAACGGAGGCCCAGGCGATAATGACGGAGCTGAGAAACATCCAAAAGTCTCTGAGCTCCGGTGAGAAGGAGAAGGCCGAATTGATGCAGTCGCTCGCCCAGCTGAAGGACGAGCTGACGAGGCTGCAGCTGTGCGAGGGGAGTCCGGACGCGAGTACTCTGAGTCTTCTGCAGGAGAAGCTGAGCACGGCCTCGCAGACGGATCTCTCCGGCGAGTTGGTGCCGATAGGCACGAGACTGGCCGAGATGGCTCGCATGAGGTTGCAGTACGACGAGGCGCGGAAGAGGATACAGCACATACAGCAGCAACTGGCCGATCTCGAGGAGAAAGTGACACCGGGTCAGACCGAGAGCGACAAGGACAAGCTTCTGCTCTTCCAGGAGAAGGAGCAGCTTCTCAGGGAGCTGAGGAGCATAACTCCTCGCACGAGGACGCAGCAGGACATGAAGAAGATCCAGTGCGAGATAAGGAGACTCGAGCAGGATCTGAACAACGCCCTGGAGCTATCGAACAAGACGATAACGGACCGGGTGCGTCTCCACGAGGAGAAGCAGTTGCTGCTCCAGCAGCTGAGGGACGCGCTGAGATCGATGGCGATGCTGGAGGGTCAGCTGAAGACGCTGAGCGCGAGCACGCTGTCGGTGAGCAGCAGTTCGAGCCTGGGCAGTCTGAGCACGACGAGCAGCAAGGGAAGTCTCAGTTCGGGTCTCAGCTTCACGGACATCTACGGCGGTCCTCAGTGTCTGGGCCCCGTGCAGCAGGAGCGACCGGTCGACATGGTCGATCTTCACAGGCGGGTCGAGAGACTCCTGCGGGGCTCGGAGCCGAATCTCGGTAATCTGGGAACACCGTCGCCGGGTAGATCGCAGCCGAGCCTCTCGCCGAGGTCGAGTCTCTCGAGCGTCAGTCCGCCGGTCTCGCCGCTCTACGAGAACGCACCGATGGGCCCGCCGCCCGCCTACGAGCAGGTCGAGATGCAGAGGAAACAGCAGCAGAGACTCCTCGGACCGGCCACGTCGCACCTCGATCGCGGACAGCTCGAGGACAAGCTCGCTGAACTGAGGCTCAGTCAACAGGCCATTCAGGAACAGCTGACGGCGAGCACCGAGCAACTCAAGCCCAGTCCTCAGCCACCTTTGGAAATGCAGTCCGGCAATATGTCACAGGGCAGCGGGCTCGGAAGGCCGGCGCTGCCGCTGCCTCAGGAACCACCCCTCTCGCCCATCAGCGAAACTCCACCGCCCATGGGAAGCCGCTCGAGGGCCAGCAGCTCCGGCACCAACACCAGATCCGTGTCCGCCGCGGTCTCGGACGAGAGCGTCGCCGGCGATTCCGGGGTGTTCGAGGCGTCGAACAGACGAAGATTGTCGGGACTGCAATCGGTCGATCCGCTCGCTTTCGGCGACATGAATTTGGAGACCGCCCAAGTGCAAATTAAACTGAGGTCAGTACCGAGTGATTTGTCGGTCACGACGCGCCCTCACCGCCCAATCTGTTGAGAACTTTGCTATGTCATTTCATTTCGTTTGAGATCTCTTCTTTGAGACATTAGAGAGAATATATTTTCGAACGGATTATTTACTTGATGTAATCGGTGAGATCTTTTAGTGATTTTTCTTTGAGACATTTCTTGTTCACTTTTTTCAAATGAATTATTCAGTCGATATAAAAATTCGGAAGGTAGCTCAGGATTTTTTTTGGAGGCTGTAAGAGGATTGGCGCATTTTTTTAATTGTTTTTTTTTATGTTTACTACAGGTATTCGGTGGGTGACGGACTTCTCCATATCGGTATAGAGAGAGCGAGGAATCTGGCTGCCCTGTTCATACCGGACAACATGAGAGTGTGAGTAGAGTTCGACGTTCCTCGAATCAGTGAAAGTGCGTCAGATCCGAAATAGCGAACCTCTCTCACTCTCTGTCTCTCCGTCTCTCGTGTCTCTCCGTATGCTGTGCGTGTCTGTCGTTATACTGTATACTCAAACGGCACGGCGTACCGGCAGGCGAGTTGCGTCACGCTTTGGACTCTGAAAACGTTTCTGAATTCCGCGAATGTCATATCACGTATACAGACTCGACGGAAACTTTCCACGAACCACCGAAAAACTTCGCCGTGCTTTTCTTTTCTTCGCCCGAGCGCTTTTATTAAACCGGTAAAAAAAATAAAAATAAAAATAAAAATTCTATGCATAGAAAGTCGCGCGATAAACGCTCTGCCGTCTTCCCCGACCAAAAAAGAATCGTGTCTCCACGGATCGAAAAGCCCGGTAGATACACGTAATTTACAAAGTCAACCGTAGACAAGACGGACATTTGCTGTATAAGAAACATACACACAGACCAGATATCCAGGAATAATTTATCAGCAACGAAATCATCGCGTTCCTCTCTGCACTCGACAATCAATTTTTTTCTCTGCTCTTGTTATTTCCATTAAAAAAATTATTAAAAGAAAACAAACCGAAGAATAAAAATTATAATTAATTTCTCAAGACGGGATTGCGCGATCAAAAAAAAACCGTGTCTCTGTACGGGTCAAGAAGCCCGGTAGATATACGTAATTTACAGAACTAACCGTAGACGAGACGAACATTTGCTATATAAGAAACACACACACAGACGAGATATCCAGGAATAATTTATCAGCAACGAAATCAGTGCATGACATTACCGAGCTCAAAGCATTTATAGTACACACACACACATGAACACATGGTCGATGGGCTCGGCACCAAAAAGTAACCGGGGGGTAACGTATCCGAAGATCGGAATGCAATTATGAAATCCCGTCGGCCCGGGTGGGTTTTGGATCAATGACCAGCAGCCATCGCGGGCTTACGCGGCGTCCCTCTTGTGCCGCGTTGAAACCCCCGTTATGCAACCATTATCGCCAATTTCTTCCGCCACCGTCGATGCCACCTCAATTCGTCTCTCTCCTTCCGCGCGAGATTCCCTCGGTCATTGCATGAATCCCTCGTAAATTTCGAGACGGGAAAAGGTGCCGCTAGACGAGCCGATGAAATTACGGTCGAAGGGTCTCGCGGACGCATGTGCGTGGTCGTACAAGAATGCCTCGCTCGTTCTCGGATCTTTCTTCGTATATATAAGATAAGTTGGGGTGATACGGCCATAGATGTTTAAACAATAAAAATTGGAAGTTTAACTTTAAAAAAACCTTCAAATTATCGTACCCATCTTTACAAACATCGGAACTAATTCGCTCAGGATTTCGATATTTTTTATGCGATTTAATTGCAGCTCTATAAATAAATATTTGCGATCGGCCTTATCACCCGACCACTACGGTTGATATGGTTATTTATTTGTTTTATTTATTTATAATGAAAAAAACGAGCCGAGCCCAATTACAAGCGCGATACGTAAACTTATTGGCGAAGTACACAATAGCAGATTGAGAGAGTACGCCACAGAAATAAGACAATATATTCGCTGCAGAAGGTGGAATAATAACGATAAAATAAACCTTGTAAAATGCCAAGATAACTACAATTCGTACAATTCATCTCGCTACAAAATTGTTAGAACAATAATTGATATAGCTACCTCAACGACAATATTCAAATTAGGCAGATTAAATATAAATAAGACTTTGGTGCAGCATGTTTTATGCTGCATTTACGCCAATTTCCACATGGTTATAGATCGCACGAGCCATCTCTTGGTATATTTTATCTTATTAACAATAATTACCTCCGTCAAATGTTTCAGTTGCCAAACTAAAAAGAAAACGTTTTTACTGGCCATATCACCTGGAAATTGTGGGTGATATGGCCACGTGGCATATCTTATAAATCTTATAATTTTCGGTGCAATCGTATTGGAGCCACATGTACTAAAAACTGTGCGAACGGCAACGCCATTCGTTTGTTACGTTAAAAGGTATTATGGGTTATCATATCACCCGCGTGGTCATATCACCCCGACTTACCCTATGCATGTGTGTGCTCCAATCGATCGAACGTCCCGCAAAGATCGATGAGCGCCGAGCGAAACGCGCGCCGGGCAAGAAATGCCTTCGCGTAATAGGCGATAGACGCCAACGCAGCGGTAATAACAGCTGTTGTCCACGATCGATAAAGTTAATGAGATACACGGAGCTTTAATGAAATAATAAATCTGCGATGACGAGAGGTGTATAAAATCTTAATATAACAACGACGTTAAAAAAAAAATTCTTCATTGTTTCGTTCTTCAGATACATCAAGGCTGCTCTTTTGCCGATGCAACCACCTTTGAATCACATGTGCTGCACGAAACCGGTCACGGATCTTCGCAAGCCAACCTTCGGCGAGAGTTTTCCCATCGCCGTTCCTCTCAACAAGCTTTATACAAAAACTTTGCAAGTCAACGTGTGGTGCACCACCGGGGAGTCTGAGGAGTGCTTGGTGAGTTTCATACGCCAAATCATCGTTGTGCGCAATTAAATTTAAACTTTCATTATTTTTAAATTTAATTTTACCCGACGAATTCCTCCTTTTACAAAATGATTGTATTGTGTTTTAAAAAATGGTTTTCTTTTTTCTTTCACTACATTTTTAAAAATGTTCAAATCATCGTCGCATGCCATTAAATTTGAATCTATGAATTGTCTTTTTTATTTAACTGTAGTCAGCAAATTTTTTTAATGGTTTTATTTTTTTCCTGTTACTTCAATTTTTTTAATTTTTGATTTACGATCTTTCAGGGTTCAGCACAAGTCTCCTTGGCAGACTTCAGTCCGGAGTCCCCGAGCGTAAAGTGGTACAACATCCTCTCGTTTCGCTTCATGCAACCGTCGACGTCGGAGAACAACGCGAGCGGCAGCAGCTCCTCGGTTTTCAAGCAGGCAAGGCACGATAAGCAAGAGTCGGATATCTCGGTTTATCGTAGCGGCGCTCAGACTCAGAATACCAAGGAGGAGAGCAGCGACGAGAGCACGATAATCAGCTCGCAAACTTCGACCCTTACGAGGAACCAGGGATGCGACGAGTTGCAGACCGCGGCTTCTCTAAGGCTCGAGGAACTCGCCAACTGCCTCGGCAGCCCCGAGGAGGAGGACGAGGAGCACGACAGCGACAGCGGAAGCGAGGACAGCGACGAGGAGGGAATAATCGTTGAGTTCAATGAGGACAACGTTCTCGAAGATGTTCCCGAACACGAGGTGCGGATTTTATGCTTGCACTTGACGGCGATGTCCCTTATCGTTTATCAGAAATTAACACGTCATCAGTATTAAAAAAATACTACATTCGAAGAACTGTGACGAACAGCTTGTTGAAATAATCTTATATTTATCGATTGCGTGTCTCAGGTCGAATTGCTCGTACGATAATGTCATTAACGATTTTTTTTTTCAATTTTGCAGGAGGAGGAAGAACTCGCCGAGGAAGATTCCAACCACACGCAGGACAAGGAAACCAACACCGAATGTATTTTCATTCCCGAGCAGGGCAAGCAGAGGAAACTGTCGGCTGCCGGAGCAGTTCCCGGAGCAATTCACGACGACAAGAACTCGATCGTTATCAAGAGGAGTCAGACATTCTCGCCCAGTGCGGCTGTCAGTCGAAACCATTACATCTGTCGAGTGAGTTCTTACGCAAGTTCGATGTTATTATTTATAATAGTATTATATATAAAATTATTGTATAATATTCTGCTACAGCTACGATAGACTCATCGGCATCGTCAATTTTTTCTATTTCGTCCATTCGTCGAGCATGTTACAGCGAGTTTAGCTTCAGCTGTTTCGACATCCTTGTGGATTGTTAAATGACCAAAATTAAATTATAAAATCTACACCATCGACCGCTGCCCAATCAACTTAATTAAATGTTATTTATTATGATTGGCATTTTGGATGCATTCGACACAGTAGTAATTTTAACTTTTTTATTTTTTACAGCTCAATCGTAGCGACAGCGACAGCAGCATGCCTCTCTACCGTCGTGGCGGTCCCTTCCAGAGAAACTCCGTGGAAAGGCGATCGCTGCGCTGGCGACGACCCTCCTCGGCATTAAGCTCGAAGACAGCGTCGAAGAAATCAACCCACCTGCCCCAAACAGCGAGAACTTCTCTCGACTTGGAGCTCGATCTTCAGGCTCAGCACGCGAGGCTAAACAATCTTCACGACGAGCTCAACAGGCTTCGCGATCTGAAACAGAGGCTCGAACAGGCGCGCGAGAAGGGCGACACAGACGTCGCCACGTGGCTGCTCGAGGATCACAAGTTCCAGACACTCATGGCTCAAGCGGAGAGTGGAAAGAATGGAAAGAGTCCCGAGGATAAAAAGGTCGAGAAGATGCTCAAGAAAACTTCGAAGGAGATCTACAAGCTGAGAAAAACTAAGGCTGGAAAGGGAAAGCCCGACATAATCTCGTTCAAGTAAGTTTCCCTTCGATGTTTTTTGCTTCCTCAAGGAGGAAGCTTTGTTATTATGAAAAAATAATACTTTTGAGATGTTAATAAGAACGTGTTCAGGATGTTCGAACAAATCGAAAAATCATATTTAGAAAAAATGTCCGGATGTATGTGTGACTCACAGGCGAAAAACTTGAGACCGCTTAACTCGAGAATGCCTCGCCCGATTCAGCTGGAATTTCACTCACAATATGTGTGGTTAATAGACAATATTTCTTGAAACTTTAATTTACAAAATGTTCAATTCTTTTTTTGATACACGATTTTTTATTTCTCCACAAATGTTTCTGCGCACTGTAGTTCTTAACATTTTTAGCTGTTGGGCGGAAAGTTGTACACTTGTAGTATAATCGCCCGATGACCCCCTACTAAATGTGGAGAGAATCACAAAGGGTTTCAATTTTACATCATTTTGAATTTTTTTAATTTCCTGCAAAACTAGGACTTTATTTTAGACGCAATTTTTAAGAATAAATAATACTGTTGAATTATCTTCTTTCTGATTGCTAATTTTTACGCATTAATCTTTTCCAGAGAGAAAATGGCTTTCTTCACCAGAGTGAATCTTAATGTTCCTGTCTTACCGCCGGAGGATTCGGCCGAAGTCACCGTCCATCACAGACGTCACGCTTCCGAGCCCGTCGGAGGTCAGGCAGCATCGGCGCGTACCAGTGTCCACGGTATTCGCGAAGTATCGGCGGTGAATTCGTCTCGAGCGTCGGCGACCAACACGGTCCACAGATCGAGCGTCGTTGGCTCGCCGTCGTCGACGACGAACGGTCCCGAGGCGAGAGATTCCGGAGTCTGTACAAATGCGACCGGCGCGACGGACAGCTCCAAACAAACGGTCGCCCTGGAAACTCCAAGTGACAAACCCTCGGAGGAAAACAGCGAGCCGAAGAGATACGAGTACGTCGTCGACAGGGTTCTCGGTGTCGAGGTTTAATTTTTACACCGCGTCACATATTTTATGCCCTCGAGCGACGAATTTTTTTCGAGCTCTCACGACGTCCGAAGAAGTTGAGTGACGATCATTGTATCATTGTTCGTTCGACTCCGATCTTCGCAACATGACTGTCCCCCCCCCCCCCATCTATAAACGAATTCGCGTGCTCAGCTGGATGCTAGTGAATCCACGTGAGTACGCGCACGAGAATATTGTAAATACGAATTCATAAATTATTTAATTCCAATGTCGCGTCACCGTCGATTAACTATTTAATTATATACAAAAAAAGAATTAACTCGCGAAAACGACAGTCAAGTGTTAATTGGTTCGAGACTGCGAGGAGAATATTGTTGTTGTTTTTTTTTTTTTTTCGTTGAGTGCCGGGGCGCACGACCCACCGAGCAGCTGGTCTGCGTATCGAGGAGAATTAAAAAGACTCTTGCGCCCTGGACAGAGATGCCCGAAGATTAACGGAGTCCTCCGTCGCTCGCACGGATTCTCGAGCTGCTCGTATTCGATTGTTCAATGTTTAGACTGAAATATGCGGTATTTTTTAATGAAGAATCTCGGAAGTCTTCGTGGGTGACGATGGCTGCCTGTAAAAGTCCTGGCACGCCAGCCTTCTTCGAAGTGCCTTGAACCTCGTTGAACTCGCTGGAAAAAAACGGGGGAGCGCGGTTTTGCAAACAAATGAAATGTAAAACGATCGTTGACTCTTGAGGGCCTTCGACCGGGGTTGAAATTTTTGAAAAAAAAAAAAAAAAATGTTATCCCGACGGTCGAGCGGCTTGCAGTGCGCCTTCGTCGTCGGCGATTCTTAGTGCCTTGACCGAAGCAAGTGGAAATATTATACGTGCGGAGGTAGCGAATGTCGCGATTTAAAAAAAAATTGTGATTTCGAAATTTTAGTATCGGAGAAAGATCTTGGTTAAAAAAAAGAAAATCTGCAGACTTCTTCGTCACGGGACATGCGTAGTTTTTTTTACGCACAACCAATTCCCGACCGAAAGTTCGACGGCATTTTGCAAATACGAAAAACGACCCGAGTATCCACGGTTGTTATTACTCGTTAATAATACTCAAAGTACAATGAAACTTACTCGGTGATAAAATTTTGACGAATTCGTTACTTGTGAGAATGGCAAAGTATAATAATTCCCTTGGCGATAATTCCGGAAGTGTGCGATGTTCCGACTGTATCGTGTCGAAAAAAGGGTTTAAAGGTCGAAGAGGAAGAACAAAAAAAATAAATGAACGAGAAGATTAAAAAAAGAAAAAAAAACGGAAATACTTCTCCAAATAATCATGTACATAATATTGTACATACGCATCTAACGATTACGTTACACGACTATAAATATTAATAAATCCATTATATATATAGAGGTTTATACATATGAAATGAAAAATGAAATTACAAAGTGTATGTAAACTCAGATATTTTTTATTCTGAAAAAAAGGAGAAAGAAAATGAAAGGAAAAAAGAAAGGCGAGAAAACAGAGAGAGCATATTCGCATTATAAATATGCGCACTCGTATGAATGTTATTGAGGAGTGAACGCGCGTTGCATATTTGCTGGATATATCAATGCCGTCTAGTTCATTGCGTCCCAATGAAATTTGTTTGACCGATAATTCATGTGCCTTTTCGACGCATCCTCCGTGCCTACGTGCCTCTGTTCATATTAATGTCTAATCGAAATACCGAACAATACCCATGTATTATTAATGTTACATTATTGTATTATTCACTATTGGCCTAGCCGCATTACTTGTAACGAAGTTATCATTTTTAAAAATAACTGATCTTTTTTTTCGTTTATGGAAAAAAAAAACAGACACAACATGCTTTGTAAGTAATGGTTCGTATATAACGATTAAAGAAAGAAAAAAATACAATACAAATCAACGAATTTTCTTATTGCAACCGATACTTTTTCAGGATAGAATTATTTTTCCCTCGAGTTCGAGAACCTCGCCGGAAATGGTCGCTCTTCGAATTTTTTGTCCTCATCGAATGGCCTGGCGCATGCGCGCCTGAATCGGACGCGAAATTTCGCAGCAGGTAAAATACCATCTGCAGCAAACGACTAGCGACTTAACCTGCAGGTGCAAAGACGACGTATCTAGAGACTGAGGCACTTCATCGACAGATACCGCCATTCGAAACCTCACCGCTCTTTCTCCACGAGCATCTTTCCCCCTCTCCTCTTCCCGCTGCTTTTCGCCGACGACGTAAGACCCGAATAACGATGGCTCGGCCTCGCGAGGAGTGGGGGTAGAGTGCATTCTGCTCGGCCCTCGAGACAAGCACGTGCTACTGTTGTATTTACGATTGTTTATTCTCGTTCGCGAGAAGGGCTCTCTCTCGTCGCTCGGCCTACGGTTTCAGGTCGCAGTGTATTATGCGCTCCGCAGTTGCAATTCTAAACTCTCGAGAGCCAAGAGGAAATCCGAGAGATTTTCCGAGTGCACCGAGGGAGCCAGTGAGAGTCGAGTGGGTAAAAGTTGGTACGGGAAGTGGAAGGAATTATTGCAAACGGAAAGCCGAGAGAAGTCGGGAGAAACTCCGCCGATGTTTCGCGGCCGCCCGACGTCCTCGGACCACATAGGAGCGTCTCGCGCTGGCCGAGGTGTACGCTCGAGTGTCTCCGCGTAAACTATACTTCCAGTAAGCCGAAGGCTCCGACAGAGCGCGGGTGTACGCTTCGTAGTATAGTAATTGTGTATACTACACTCCGCTACGTGCGCGAGAGAGAGAGGGAGACAGCGAGAGAGGAGAGTGGTTTTGTGTATGCGCTCGGCGAATCCGACCAGTTTGCACCCGGGCTGCCGCACGCCCGATCGCGTTCTTCGCCGCGCCCTGCCATCGTCACACGACGCCGTGAGATGCTGACGTGCTCGCGACATGTTTCCAACAGTGTAGAAACCAAGTTTTCCCGACTCAGAAGCGGTAAGTCAACGACAATCATTTTACGACGAAAATTAATCCTCGATCTGTTGAAAAAAAAAAATGTTTTTTAGGTTATGTGTATTTATTTTTGGCGATGTGTGTTGCGTGGAACGTGCATGCGGGCGGTTGCGAAAAGCGTCGGGACGCTGCGCACGATCTCTTCGCTCTCGCGCATCTGTACAACTTTTTGGATTTACAGTGTTTTTTTTTGTTGTTGTTGTTCCTTTTGTGTCTAGCGAACAATGGAATTGCCTTATGGGACGCGAGTTTTACTTCGCGAAGTTTTGTTTTCATTGTCGTAGCGGCGTAGACAGCTGATGTGACGTGTAGTCTCTTTTATCTCCGCGAACTTTGCGAGATCGCAGTTTTTTTTAGTTTTCTCTTTTTTATCACAGACGATGTTGCTGTCGAGCGCGAGTTTATGAACGCGCTCGATGCGGAATCTTTCCTAGCAGCAATTTTCCAGATGTTATGAAAAAGTTGTTCGTTGGTTAAATTGTGACCCGGTAAAATGTTATCCGTGAACTGTCAGTTTGTCCCAAAAGCTTACGGATAACACTTTGAACAACGAAGAACTTTTTAGGTACGAAAACTTTGCAGCTCGGGTTTTGGCGAGATCGAGTTGTTTATAGAGAAGCTTTTTGTTTCGTTGTAATCGCGAGAAAAGGCTCTCGCAAACGTAGCGACAACGGCACTCGAAACACCTGCGATCTCGCGTTTCTCGGTAGAGTTAAATCCCGCCGCGAAAAGTTCTCCGCGTGACGTCTGGTTATTTGTTTCAATAGAGTTGCCATTCGCGTATCCGTTCGCTCTGTCAACATTCCCCTTCGCTCGTCGCTCGGCTCGTATATCTCCCGACATGCGACCTCGTATTTTATTCATGAGTTCATCAATCTCCGCGGTATAAATACCATCGGTCTAGGCTCGGAACTAGATCGGATTATTTTGAACACCTTCCATTATTCGTGCATCAATGCTATCGCGTTACAGGCCCGTGCTGGCCCGATTGGTTCGATCGAAGAAATTGAACCCGATGGTGGAACGTGTCGTTGAGTCGGTCATTCGAAGCGTTCGCGTTACCTCGTGCGACAAACTGTAAAGAAATGTTATTTGAAATTTACTGAACCTTATTAGAAGCTTTCCTACAGAAACTGTTTCTGAAATTTCAAGCACATGTGCGTTATAATTTTACTGTAAAATATTTATTTTTAGCGGAAATTTTTGTAAATTCCGGATTTACAAAAGATTTATAATTTTAATACCTGGTATTTTCATCTTACAGCAAGCAGTACATTCACGTTCAATTAATGTAAGCAATGTAAGCAAATTTCAAACTCCAGTACATTAAATTTACAATTTAGTTTTATACTGTAATGAACTGATATACATATGTATATACACGGGAGAGCGGGGCAAAATGGGACAGTGGGGCAAAACGGTCTAATAGATAAAACCCAATGTCCCAATAACTTTTGTATGGCGGTGCTGCGGGCAGGTGGGGCAAAACAGGTTTGAAAATCCGGATGTATCGTTGGGACAAAATGGGACATCCAAGAATTATTCGAAAATTAAGTTTTTCCCCCACTGTCCCATTTTGCCCCACGTTTTCCTATACATACACAAATAAGTTTCTACACAGTACCGATGGTTCACATTCCGAATAAATAAGTGACTCATCGATTAGATTCTCATCACGTGCAATCTCCGCGACCGGAAGTACCGCATAGGCTTGGCTCCCAATTGTTATTGTTATCCTTCCGTTTTTTTTCTTTTTTTTTCGATGATACGTAGGCCCGGCACGTAGTTAACTCGGTCGTTAGTTGCATAATAGATGGTGGTCACTTGCGAGCAGTCGGTAACTACCGAACGACCTTAGCGTTATACGTCATAGTGGAGCCACCGGGAGCCTTGCCGAAGACTGTACACTCTGTCTTGCTGCATTCCGTATTCACTCGATCTACGGTAGTAAGTAAAACACAATTTTTTTTTTTTTCACTTTTTTATTTTTTTATTATTCAACTAAATATAGCGCTCGAAGCGATCGAGTAAAATGTCTGTCGGACTGTACGAAGCGAGTAAAGAAAGCATTGTACTCGGGCAATCGGTGTCTGAGACAGTGTGCGTTACGTGCCTGCCGGCTGACCCGACTATACTATATATACATATCTCCAGCGCTCGAGTTATAACTCGTACCTGCACTTACGGCGGCTCGTACTACTTCCATCTACTAGTTACTCCTGTCTCCGGTCCAACACGACAGGTCGACCGGCCAGCAAAAAACTTTGTCCCTTCCACGAATATATGGCCCATAATTTTTTTTTTTGCATTCGGCGAATCGGGGAAAAATGCACCGGCGCGTTTGTACTTTCGCGCGTTGTGCTTCCGGCATTTCGGGTGATTAAGGAGGGAGTCTCGCTGCGCGCTGACTTCGCATAAGTTCGACAACAATCAGAGAAAATTGCAAGTACTTCTTGATGGTGTAAAAATCTGAAAAA
>JAPYZD010002415.1:0-16005 GCA_030522725.1 Ichneumoninae sp. B BG-2022a | reverse complement strand
GCACTGTTCTGATAAAGCGTCACATGCGATAAACGCGTAATAGGGAGAGAAATCTCCTTTACCGTAGATGCAGGAAAATGCTGATCAGGACGTAACACATCGCAAAAACAACAACAACAACGTTTTCGTTTTGTCACAATTATGACAAAACGATGTGGCTTCTTCAGCACAAAATGAAGAATGAGGAACGCTACCAGCGATGGTGGTGTAGACGGCGGTAAAAGTTTTTACTTTAGTTATGAAAATTGTGGAGACGAAGGAAGAGGCGCGAATATAATCAATTATATACTATTCCGTCTAAAAGGAAAGAGAGTCTGCGGATTCACGTGCTGCTCCCAACTGTTACTCCATGCAATAAGACTTCCTCGGAAAAACAAGGATTTCATGTGTGATGGTAAACAGTCCACATTCATCGTGGATTTAGGGTTTATTGTCGATATCGCCTGTGCAAACATGCACGATTGTCAGTGTACAGGCATAGAACTTTTGTTGAACGCGAAATGTCTTTATGACAAAACAATGAAACGTTCCAGCGGATTTTCATCGATATTCCACATCAATTTCACGAGGTATCCATTCTCACTCTCTCTCTCTCCATCTCTATATGCCGCTTTAATATGTACACCGGCTTTATGCCTATATCAAATCGAGGAAAGGACCTACCGCGAGTTCGCGCAGTGTATCGAAAAGGATTTTTCCCTCGCTCTGCGGCACAACTTCATCTCCAATCTTCATCTCGGTTGTCACTGACATGAATCACGACAGTCGGTAAACAGGTTTTCAAGAAACCCAGAACCATCAACTTTAATCATTACAATAGTGTCTACGCGACAAGCATTATCGTGACGGTAAAGCTACGTTCCTCTTGAACACAAAGTTAAATTTATATTTCTACACCTGGGGTCGAGAGTTCGTCCGTCAATACAAAGATTGAGCCGTGTGAACCCCCAGGAGTGGGAAGAAAACGAGGCATGAGCCGAACGATCGGACAGTGTTTCCGTGGCTGTCGCAGATTAACGACGACTATACCGGAATTATTATTATTCTCGCTGGAACGGAAGCACGCTCGACCTCAGGTTAAACTCGGAAACTCGATCTATACAACACCTAGTATTTTGCACTATTAAGTTTCTAATACTAGACCAACAAGTTAATAAAGCTTCAGTTTTTTATTTTATGTCAAATTGTCTACGCGTGTGTTTTTTACTCCGAACGAATCCCAACATCTTCGCACACGACTTTCATTCTCGCGTTCAACAGAACGAAACAGTAAGTTTAAAAATTTTCTTTGTCCACGTGGCGAAGGCGTGGACATTTCTGGTCCTTCGAGCCGGGTCGTTCGGAGAAACCGCGGAACATTAGTGGAAACTGTAAGCAGTGTATTTATTAACGGTAGTACCTGTAAAAATAGTGAGTGACAATCGAGCATAAAAATCATCGTTTAAATCGTGAATTTCGATTGTGAGGAATCTGCCAGCGAACAGTGATCGACGAGTAACGAAAAATATACGCAAGGTACCTCGCGCTTTATATTCAAGGTGTATAGTTTTTGCTCGCTCGCTCCAACGGGAAGCGGTTGTCGCGTACATCGTCATGTCGCTCGAGCATACAAGCGATCAAAGTCCAACGGTACCGCGCTTTCGTGTAAACAAAGCCCCGCGTAGAACCGTACAACGCGGGTACGCAGATTCGAAGAAACGCGGACTCGTTCGAAAAACAATCGCGCTCTCGAAATCGTCGCTCGTTAGCAACGATATAGTATTATCACGTATACTCTCATAGTATATACGTGATTCCGTGTATTGTATTAAAAGTAAACTCTAATAGTCGCTCCGGAATACTAACGTATATTACGCGTCGGAATAAACCGAACTGAGTAACGCGAAAATAAATACAATAGCGAAACATCGCGTAAACAAATTTCGTTTATCGCATACATCGACAGTATATTCGTCGTCTACATATATTGAGAACTTTGATTATCGTGGTCGACCGTGATACGAATCTTCGACACGCGGTCGTCTCTCGTGTTATCATGGAGTGTACAGCGACAAGTTCGCGCATCATGTTTACGTTGCGAACGCCACGAGTGTGAACACTTCGTTCTACGCGACACACTCTTTCAACGATAAACAAAGCGAATTTTTGGTACTCTGCAACGCTCCAAAATATTAAAAACGTGGTATCCACGCAGACGGAACCACGCAACATCGTACACAACAGTGCGATCCAACAACAGTACTGATCTCACGCAGTCGTGACAGTACATAACATCATGGCCAATCTGGACGATTTACTCCATGAGCAAAAAACCACCGTCTCATCGCTGACACGATTGCTCGTGAATCTTAAAAAGGTTGGACGGCCGAACTTCACGGTACCACTACTCCAATCCCGGCTCAATAGTCTCAACCGAGACTGGGAACACTGCAAGGCACTGGACCTGAAGATTATTTCTGCCGCCAGCATCGAGCAACATTCGACGCTGCCGTCCTTCAAGGATGAAGAACACATCGCAGCGGAGACTATCTACTGGGAAGCCAACGATTATATAGCGCAAGCTATAAGCGTACGTACGACTCCCTCTAATGCAAGTACGTCTGCTACCGGTGACGTAACTTTTCAAGACAGAAACTTCGGTTTATCAGCCGCGTTACCGCGCATCACGATGCCAACGTTTTCGGGCTCATATACCGACTGGATTTCATTCCGTGACTTGTTCGATTCACTTGTAATAAAAAACGAGTCCATTACAAATGTGCAACGACTCCATTATCTAAAGATAAGCACTTAAGGTGAGCCTAGTTCGCTATTAAAGAATATTACAATTACAGACGCAAATTTTGTAGCAGTCTGGAATTTACTAAAAGATCGGTACGATCGATCACGACATGTCATTGACGCACATTTAACAACGTTGTTTGAGGTACTTGCGGTCACTACAGAAAATGTTAGTGATCTCAAACGGTTGCGTGACCAAACAAACGAAGCCGTCTGCGCGTTAGAAAATTTAGAACGGCCAGTAGACACGTGGGATGATTTGCTCGCGTTTATGACCATTCGTAAACTCGATTCGGTATCACGACGCGAGTGGGAAATGAGAATCGGCGATAAAGTTACGTACCCCACGTACAAGGATATCCATGATTTTCTCGAATATCGAGTTCGCGCGCTCGAAGCTATCGCTCCACCAACGACCAAAAAGTCAAGTAAACAAACAGGTCCCGGCACAGGTGATGGTACACAAACAAAATCCCACTTGTCTACTACGTCGAAATGTTTCGATTGTGACGGCGAGCACGCGCTATTCAAATGCGAACAATTCAAGGCCAAGCCAACCGAGCATCGACAGAAATTAGTCCGCGAAAAAAATTTATGTGTAAATTGTCTCTCGTCAGGGCATAAACTACCACAGTGCCCAAGCAAGTACACCTGCTACATGTGTAAAAAAAGGCATCACTCGTTACTTCACAACCCAGATTATCAGAGAAATGGAAAAGGCGAGTCCAATCAGTTATCGTTCCCTGCCGGAGGTACGCTGCCAAAAGATAGACCAGTCGAAACGTCGACGCCTCAGCAGTCACCAGGTACAAGTCAAAACGTTGTCGCTACATTCGGAACATCACTCGCGGTCGAGACAAAAATTGCTCCAGCCTCAATACTGCTTGCTACTGCTTGGGTACGTGTAGTAGCGACGAACAGACGTACTGTTAAAATTCGAGCATTACTTGATCAGGGATCACAGTCATCTTTTATTACCGAAGCGATTGCTCAGACGTTAAGACCTCCTCGAGCCAAAGTCCATGCACCAGGGTCCTGAATCGGAGGCACTGCCGGTGTTGACCGAACACTGGTGAGTCTCACCCTCAAACCATGCATTGGTGCTGAAACGCACCTACACTGCAACGCTATAGTGTTTCAAAAGCTAACCTCCTACGTGCCTCCACGCATACATTATGCGGCAGCGTTGAGACACCTAGAAGGCCTCGAGATGGCTGACCCTGATCCGAGTGGCTGCGATCCCATACAACTTATTTTAGGAGCCGATATATACGCAAGTGTACTTCTCGAGGGGTTAAGGCGAGGGCCATTAGGATCACCGATAGCCCAAAACACGAAGCTTGGTTGGGTCCTTTCTGGACCAACAAATAAAACTCAGATCAGCTCCAGTACCACAACCCTAACGGCGCACCTCGCATTAACCGACTCGAGTCTTACTCACGACTTGCGGCGGTTTTGGGAACTTGAGGAAGTGCCTTCATGTTCACCCCTCTCCGATGAGGAACAAGCCTGCGAAGATCACTTCGCGGCAACACATACACGGTTACCGGAGGGTCGATACTGCGTGAAACTCCCATTTAAGGGAACAACTCTGATTAACATTGGTTCATCTAACCATATCGCCGAAAAATGGCTCGCGAAATTAGAGCAAAAATTCGTTCGCGATCCCGAGTTACTCCCACCGTACTACGATTTTATGACCGAGTACCTCGCGCTTCGACATATGGTACCGACCTGCTTCAACGCTCCCGATTCCACGCCTGCCGTCTTCCTACCTCATCACCCGGTAATCAAAGACAGCAGCACAACTCGTCTACGAGTCGTCTTTAACGTTTCCAGCAAAACTTCAAACGGTACCTCACTAAATGATCATTTAATGATAGGACCAAAACTTCAGACTGACCTGCCTGCAACTATCCTGCGTTGGCGTCAACATCGATTTGCGTTCACCGCGGATATCACAAAAATGTATCGCCAAATTGCAGTAGCTCCAAAAGATACGCGCTATCAGCAAATCCTTTGGCGAATATCTCCCAGTCACCCGGTTATACCGTTTCGTCTGACTACGGTAACTTATGGTACCGCATCAGCACCCTATCTCGCAATGCGCGTACTCAAACCATTGGCCGACGACGAACAGACCGCGTTTCCGAGAGCAGCAGAAATCGTACGCACTAGTTTTTACGTGGACGACGTTTTATTCGGAGCCTCAGACGAAACTACCGCGCGTGCACTACGACTCGAACTCGAACAACTACTAGCGCGCGGAGGATTTACTCTACGGAAGTGGATGTCTAGTAACGCGTTGCTTTTATCAGATATCCCGGCAGTTGATCGCGAAACCACTAAAGTTCGCGCATTCGATTCGACCGAAACGATCAAGATCCTCGGTATAGGATAGGTTCCCGAAACCGACACGTTTTGTATCAACGCATCGACGCCGGAACACGCGAAAAATACAAAACGGTCAGTACTTTCGGTCACCGCTCAACTTTTCGACCCTCGGTTGGTTATCTCCCGTCGTCATCACTGCAAAAATTCTCATGCAAGAACTGTGGATTGCGCAGCTCGATTGGGATGATGGCTTGCCTGATGAGCTGTCACAAAAATGGGACGATTATTGCACCCGACATCCTGACTTGCACGCGGTCTCAATCCCTCGCTGGGATCACCGCGAGTTAAACGACTCAAAATATGAATTGCACAGGTTCGCAGATGCCTCAAGTCGCGCTTACGCTGCCGTAGTATATTTACGAGTCACAACCCTTGAGTCCGATACCAAGGTTACGCTCTTAGCAGCCAAAACTAAAGTCGCGCCGATCGAAACAATTAGTGTACCTCGGCTGGAGTTATGCGCTGCTACCTTGCTCGCGAAACTCATAGAATATGTTCAAATTGCAATGCACTTAACGACATGCAACGTCTATGCATGGACTGATTCCACGGTTGTGCTCGCCTGGCTTCAACAACACCCTTCGGGATGGCCAAGATTTGTTGCGAATCGAGTCGCTACTATACAGCATCGCCTCTCTAATGTTTCCTGGAGGCACGCGCCCACCTTGCAAAACCCTGCAGATTGCGCTTCCCGCGGCATGACTGTTACGGAACTCTGTGCACATCTACTATGGTGGCAAGGCCCATCGTGGCTACCATTCGACGAAACGAAATGGCCACGTGCTCCTGCTCCACCAACGAAAAGCATCGTACTCGGAGCCGCGAAAATATCTCAATCTCACGTTGCTACCGATACGGTAGAGCCTTTGAGTTTATTTCGCGAGACTTCATCGTGGCGGAACCTTCTTCGAGTCACGGCGTACTGCCAAAGATTTATTTTTCATTGTCGCAAACGCGGCAACGTATATAAAAAAACACCTCTCTGGTGACGAGATCCGCGCCGCGCAACGCATATGCATTAAAATCGCTCAGCGCGAATCATTCCAAACCGAGCACGACGCCTTACGAACAAACGCTCAGCTTCCACGAAATTCGCCTTTGCGAAAGCTTAATCCGTTTCTGGACGAGCATCAAATTATTCGTGTAGGCGGTCGCCTTGAGCGCTCGCAATTATCATTCGACGAGAAACATCCCGTTATTTGACCGCGGAATAAAATCAGTACTTTCATCGTCGAACATGCGCATCTGCGATGTCTACATGGAGGGGCGCAATTGACGATCAGTATCCTACGACAAACATACTGGATTTTAGGCCACCGACCGTTTGTGCAAAAAATAATTCACAAGTGTCTCCCATGTGTACGTGAACGCGCCAAGGTATCGACACAACTAATGGGAGACCTCCCAGCTGCTCGCGTTGGTCAACATCGAGCATTTCTACATACCGGTCTAGATTATGCAGGACCATTTTCTGTCAAAACTCGCAAAGGACGTGGAGGTCAGACGCACAAAGCGTATCTGGCACTGTTCGTGGGTTTGTCAACTCGAGCGATACACCTGGAGCTCGTTTCGGATTACACGTCTGCCGCGTTTCTCGCGGCATACCGTCGCTTCATCTCACATCGAGGTCTTCCTTCCGATCTCTATAGTGATAACGGGACAACGTTCCAGGGAGCAGACAAGGAGCTGCAGGCAGCGTATCGAGCAGTATTGAATGATCAGAACATCGGGACCCTTATAGCCAATGATAAGATTAATTGGCATTTTATCCCTCCTGGTGCTCCGCACTTCGGAGGTTTATGGGAAGCAGGAGTTAAGTGCACAAAGCACCACTTACGCCGTATACTCGGAGCTCGTATCCTAACGTTCGAGGAACTCAACACGTTAGTAACACAAATCGAAGCGTGTCTGAATTCTCGACCGATCGGACCTTCTCTCACCGACCCCTGCGAATTCGCTGCTGTAACCCCAGGACATTTTTTAATCGGTGCTCCGCTACTTAGCATTCCCGAACCATCACTCCTGACATTAAACGAAAATCGACTCTCGCGTTGGCAATTAATCCAACAGACACTCGAAATCTTTTGGAAACGGTGGTCAGCTGAATATTTTCATTCCTTACAAATTCGTTCTAAATGGACCACTGAACAAGAGAATGTTCAAGTCGGAGATCTCGTACTTATCCGCAACAATACTCTACCACCAGCCAAGTGGTTGTTGGGACGAGTAATCGAGTGTCATCCCGGCCCAGACTCGCGCGTTCGTGTAGTTACCTTACGTACCGCACAATCACAACTCAAACGGCCAATCAGTCAAATCTGCAAACTGCCTATTCGTGCTGCTGCTCCTGACTCACCTACTTCCTCTGATACCTCAGTCTTCCAAGATTGTGAAACCATCGAAAATGAGGATTAAATTCACGACAATCCGGTATCAATGTGTGTTACAGGTGTTGTTCTTATCATCACTGACTGATACAAGCGTTACGAAATGTAGACTACTAAGCATACGTAGAATAGCGACGATTGATGTTCGCCTCGCTCGTGTGTTCACGGCGGGCGGTTTATGTAAATAGTGTATGTATTAGATTTAAGCGTTCACACATAAAAAAAAACCAAACAAAAAAAAACAAAAAAAAAGTGCCATGTTTACCATCCACACGCCACTACGATCACGGCGGGCGGCGTTGCACGCCGGTCCGTCACCATGTAACATTTTCGTCCGTACAAGCCGAGGTGGGCGGAATGTCTATGCGACAAGCATTATCGTGACGGTAAAGCTACGTTCCTCTTGAACACAAAGTTAAATTTATATTTCTACACCTAGGGTCGAGAGTTCGTCCGTCAATACAAAGATTGAGCCGTGTGAACCCCCAGGAGTGGGAAGAAAACGAGGCACGAGCCGAACGATCGGACAGTGTTTCCGTGGCTGTCGCAGATTAACGACGACTATACCCGAATTATTATTATTCTCGCTGGAACGGAAGCACGATCGACCTCAGGTTAAACTCGGAAACTCGATCTATACGACACCTAGTATTTTGCACTATTAAGTTTCTAATACTAGACCAACAAGTTAATAAAGCTTCAGTTTTTTATTTTATGTCAAATTCTCTACGCGTGTGTTTTTTACTCCGAACGAATCCCAACATCTTCGCACACGACTTTCATTCTCGCGTTCAACAGAACAAAACAGTAAGTTTAAAAATTTTCTTTGTCCACGTGGCGAAGGCGTGGACAAATAGCAATAGATCGAATTGCAGCCAAAAGAATGTAAGTTTGAGAGTCTGCGTATATAAAATTTTCACCCGAACGCAATCGAATTGACACGGGCAATTGCACGTGCAGCCCGTATTAACGTTCAGTCGTTTCATCTATAGATCCAAGCTACCGTTAGTTTGGAAATTGATATTAAATTTGCATCTTTCCGTACGCCTTGAAGAATGGCATTTTATCGCAGAAAATGGACTTTAACCGTCTGGTTCAGCAACAGCGTTCAAGTTGGAGCCTTGAAGAACTATAATCAGCGCAGAAGAATTGTCTTCGATCGCTTCATACCCAGCTTCATGAAAGAGAATTACCATGACTCGTGAGAGAATTGAACTCCATTAGGAAAGCAGTTTAACATTTTTTTGGATACATATTGAACATCTCTTCCTCTATCTCCCTCGTAGATATCAAGATCAATAGATATACAAATATATATTTCTCAACTTTTTTTTATTGATGTTAATTTATGTTTGCCCGGGTAGGAAAGTTTATGGTGATTATCGATATTTAGTACAATTATTTTTTTGTACTAAATATGACATGAATCGCGGCACTTTACATGTCAGTCTTGCGAGCCGAAAGTGGCCTATTGTATGCCAGTCGTGAATCTGTGGTGAAATGACAAAGTCGCGCATGCGCAGTTCGCATGCCGTTCACTTTCGTCCCTTGGGATTTTGAGTCGCGCATGCGCAATTCGCATTTTGTTCACTTTCGTCCCTTGGCAGTTTTCGTTCGACGTTTTCCAAGCTGGAGACATAAGCTCACTTTTCAGTATTCTTCTGGCACGACTGCTATTCCAAGTGCTGCAGTTTCATGCACTTGTGACAAAAAGTATGATGTGGAACGAGGGTCGAATTGGCGATTGCGACTCGTGTGATTACAGCGCTCGCTTCGCTCGGGCCGCAAAATTCACACTCGTTGCAATCGCCAACTTTTGACCCTTGTTGCACAATATACTATTCTTGTGTCTAATTTATGGCTCGTAATTATTATTTATTTAATGAGATTAAGAGTTTTAAACGACAAAAGCGTCTTCTAATTAATTTGTTGGAATATGAATCTTGCACCATTATTTTTTACATTGCTTGTTATTCTAATCATGCAATAAACGGGACGATCAACATGAGTATTAATTCGGTTGTCTACATATATTTAAAACCAATTTCACGCAAAGAAAATAAGATCATTACAATCCATATACTCGAATGCCAAAAGTGAAACTTCGGTTTTCGATTATTTCAGAAACAAAGCAACGGATCGAAATTTGAATGGCATTTGGAACAGAATGCGGACACAAACTTCAAAAAAATTGATTCAGATTTGCAGCAGTATCGATTTATATAGTTCGGAGAAATGGATGAGTGCTAGACGCGTAGTCGTAAACGTAATATTAATTAATTTGTAAACCACAAGCGCGGTGAAAGCGGACTGTGGTGTACCGGGCGCCCCGCTCGGTTAGTAATAATGCTCTTATAACTTTGACTTCATTAGGCGGGGTGCATTCAGGATGGAGAGAGGAAGCGTGACAGAGTGAACATGGTACCAAGAGCTACCAAAAGCTTGATTCTGTGTAATACAGTTCGAAGCGTAGGGTTATGTAATACTCCTATGTACACTCGTGTGCGCGAGCGGCACATGCAACGAGTACCAGTTCCAGCATCATGAAATATAGAATGGTTCGGGGACGTATCCTAAGCTGCTTATGTGGTTATACATGCGTTTTAACGTAGCTCTACCTAGTTCGTTGAAGTAACATATATACGTACTCTTATACGAGAGTACTACAGCAGCCATTAGCCCGACCGCTGGAACTGCTCGTATCGCCGACAGAGTTTCTGTAAATTGTTCCCTGTGTGTGTTACAAAGTCACTTGGATGAATTTCACTGAAATCGAAGATATTCAATTTATGATCTCATGGATCGAAGGTCATTCTTATTTTTATTTTTACAAAAAGAGTGTTGTGGGTACAACAAGCGTGTTACATCAACGTGAAGTTAACGATCAATTTCATGTCCGTGCCCTCTAAATAAACTAAAATAATTAAAAGTAATGCCAAGGCTTTGAAAAGATCGTAACGCCCCGTAAAAAAGATCGTAAAACGCCGCCCAAAAAAATTTTCAACATATTTTGCAAGGTGTTCTCGTAGTAGCTCGGTTGGTCATTGACTCATATAGACATTCGATTACATTTTTCTTATTCGTGGATTGCGGCACAGCCCTAGCGGACTTGTCCGACAGAAAATTGACCAAAATTCCATGGTCGGTTGGTGCAAAAAATTTGACCTCGATTTGTTGCACAGCAAACAAATCCTCAGAGAGGCAGCGAAAACAGTGTTGCAGTTGCAAAATCACTGAATTGGGAACACTTTTGCTATATGTTGGCTGATGCGTGGGCGTCGCCAACAGAGGAAAATTTAAAGAATGCGTGGAACAATCTGTGGTCAGCTTCAGAAGAAATGCCGGAAGGGAGCGATAAAGAAAATTTCAATGCCGAGGAAGATGGCGTGAATGAATTCACTGAACTCGTTAACGCCATCCCGGGGTTACAGATTCTAACTATAAAGATGGAGTTTTCAAATTCTAACCGACGATCAAATCGTATCTTCAGTTCTTCATGATGAAAATATTGATCCCGAGAATAATGACAGCGACGAGAGTACGGAAGCTTCAGACAAGCCTTCTCACAGTGAGGCATTCGAGGCTTTCGAGAAAGCGATGGAGTGGTATGAAAAGCAGCCGGAATATTGCCCAACGCAACTGCTTTTACTTTAAAAAATAAAAGAGCTGCTTTAGTTTTAAAAAGTTTTTAAAAAGGCAACGCAAATACAAGCTTCTGGTATGAAGCAGAAGAGAATACTTGATTTTTTTCCAAAGAAATAAGAATAGAATCTACCGACGAAATATATAACATATATAAACGTCCATAGACCGAAAGCAGTGGATGTGCGGTTGGCACACGACTCCGGTGGTCTCCCAAGTCAAGCAAGATCGTTCACGGCCAGTACTTGGATGGGTGACCGCTTAGCCGTGCGCTAGCTGGCACATTGATCGTTGAGCGGGAGGCGCTGTCTTCTGAAACTTTGGTGTTTCTGTACTTTACTCAAAGTGCAAAAATACCGGAGGATCAGTAGAATATGTCCGTCTGTCCCGGCACGGGTTTTCCGTAGTTTCCCCGTGTCCCCGGCAAATGCGGTACAATGTAGCTAAGTCGGCTACGGACGCACTGGCAGTTAGGTAGGTTAGCTGAGTGCGGGTAGGGAATGCTAGGGGGAATCGGGATGGGGTTCCCTAAAAACCCAAAAGGGTATACGGTGGAAAAATGGAACAAATGTTCAAATAAATATAAATATATATATATTGTAACGTGGTGCGTCACAAGTCTCCTCCTAACTTGGCTCGACGTCCCACCACTCACCTAGGGAATAAATTAGGATTAAAATCTACAATTTAAGCGACGACTTTTACTATTGTCAACCCTCTCCCCCGACTTACCCTCATCCCCAGTTACCCCGTCAGCCCCTCGACTCACTCACCAAAGACTCACCGAAGACTCATCGCAGCCCACCGCAGATCATCGCAGCCCACCACAGACCATCGCAGACCATCGCAGACCATGGCAGACCATCGAAGACCTCACCACCGACCAGATTGACCCTGCCAAGCTCAGAACGACTCTACGAGAATTGACAACCATCAGTGAATTAAATCCTGGTACAACATCCCGGCACCAACCTCCAAAATGTCCGACACCCCGGTGCTAAACCATCGTCGTCCCGTCGCCTGAAAGCCACCGCGAAGAAACTCTATTCGGCGGACCCGCTCTGGACAGCCCGGAACCCGACGACACACTCTCGGCTCAAAATAACGAGTGTAAACCGACGAGTTGTGTCGTGCGGGCAAACACCATAAAAACAGCACACGAACTGTCAGTTGCGACATTTCGTCCGAGCGCCGCGAGGAACCAGCACCTCTCGACGTCGAGAGGTGCTGGTTCGGCAATCGATAGGCCAATCGATGCCGAGGATGTGCGCGCCGAGCGTCGCGACAGGCCTTCCGTCGCGACGAATATTCGCATCGGTCGCAGCCAATCACAACGCCCACCTCCAGCTAGTCCCGAGATCGACCAATCGATTTGCGCCAGACGAATCGCCACTTGTAAGCCTGACCCTAAGATCGGAGAAGAAGCCGGAAGCGAGGAGGCCATCTTCACTTCGAGCCACGGCGTGTACGAGAGCGAACGTGTGTGTGATACTGACTGAGCAATTTATAAAAGAAAAGTTTTTTTTGGAAATTATAACGACTCAGCTGCCCACGTTGTAATTCGACTCCAACCTCGGAGAGTACTGACCCGAAGGCTTGATAAAGGATACGAATTGGACCAAATTTTGGAATTTATAACGGAAATTTTGGAAATATCGAACGGATTTTGTCGAGAGGATTTTGTTGAACGGACTATCGGAGAAATATTGTACCCGATAGAGATTGATAAAGACGAGCGGTTGAGTGAGTGAAGTTTAAGTTTCCCTTCCCCCATTGATACCTGATTTTTTTTGTCCCATTTTCCAGATCCCCTGAAAATTTACCCGTCACCCCTTTTTGTAATTTTAAGCGATTTTTATTGTACCAAGATGTGATCGTCGAATACCGGCCGCCACGTGCGCCGACAATTTCTTTTGTTCTGAAGTCGATACGTGCGCGTGAGTGGTGGTGCTCGCGAAGCCTTACAGCGTGCGATGCCGTTAAGTTTATTATCCTCGCCCCCTTGAGACTCATAAATTGTTCATTCTTATTGATTTTTGTCATTATCGAACTTTTTATTAGTTTTTTTTTGTGCCGAGGTAATTTACAAAGAAGCCCTGGACAGTATCCTCGGCCTGAGAAGTCTCATCCCCCTCCCTCCCCCATTTCCGCTAGCCGAGTGCCGTGAAAGATAATAGATTTTTCTTCCTTTTGTATTGTTGTTGTTTCCGATTAATAATCGAGAGTTACGGTGCTACACCGATACAGTAGCTGGCGCCCAATAAAATAGACAACAGTTTGATTCATCTTTCTCCTTTTGATATTTTTCTGAGTTTTGGCGAATTAAGACCAATATTGTGTAAAACATTCACCGGCCAGCCTCCCCCCTCACTCCCTGCGATCGACCCTCTCGAATCGCCGTCCCGGCGATTAGTTTAAGCTCCATTATCATCCGTAAGTTTTGTTCTTATGTTTCGATTTTAGTATTTTTCCCTGCGCATTTATTATTTTTCAACCCTCGTATTTTTTTCCCTGCGTATTGATTATTTTTTGACCTTCGTATTTTTCCTGGCGTATTAATTATTTTTCTATTTTCTCATTTTCCCCGCGTATTGATTATTTCTTTCTATGTTCGATTTTTTTCCCCTTTTTTCCTTACTTTCTATTGTTCATTATATTTGTTATTGCGAACTTTTGTTTTCTTTTTTTTATTATTAGTGAGATGATTTTCTTTGTGTTATTGGTTACTATTCACTGAACAATTTATTATTAAAAGTTATTTTACCACTTTTTCTACACAAAACTTTGGAGTGTTATTTTTCCCCCTTATCCTCACCCCATATTTCCCGGACTGTCCCTATTTTCGAATCGAAGAGAATAAAGTACCATCACAATATATATATATAAATGTTAATATATTAAAGGTATCAAGTGCTGTTGAGAATAAATATATATATTCTATCATTTTAGGCGCTTCAATTTTGCCTTTCTCTCGATAAACAATCCAATCCAATCCTGTTCCAATTAGTTCGGATAATTGTTCTACTGTAGTTTGTTCCTTATATAATGACTTGTTAGATTGTAAAAATCACAACTATCGCTATACTGCACAGACACCAGACATGCAGGCAAATAAATAAGTAAACGAAAAACATGGACATCGGAATGGACAATTAATTTAATAAAATCGTTCGAGTCGACACACTTCTCTTAGTTTTCGATTAAATTAGCCGATTAACATATCCTCAACAGATAAATCGCAATAAAAATCGTCATAAAAATCACTCTTAAACCGCGTCGATCCCACACAAATCTGTTATTAAACATTCGTCCATTCCGCAAACCAAACAAAAAGAAAAATAAATACATTCACTCTCGCGACCTCATCGCTCGCATATTACTATCTTCAGTCCGTCTGTCTTTTGTGGCCAGACCGTGTCAATATATCAATTACAAAAAAACTAGGAACCCGACAATAAATTAGGAGACAGATATTTGTACTCAACTTTGGAGAGTGGGCTTTCACTCTGGCTCTTTCTTTTCATCTCCGAGGACTTGGAGTTGAATGAATCGATGGTGAAATTATAAGCTGATCGAGAGGCCTCGTCGAGACCTATGCGCTCTCCGTGTCTTACAATCTGTTAGCTATCGTGGCAAAAAGTTGCATAGAGATGGAGTATGATCACCCGATGACCCCTATTAAATGTGGGGAGAATCGATGGAACAGTTTACATTTTACGACATTTTGAAATTTTTGTATTTCATGGAAAACTAGTACCTTTTTTAGACATAACTTTACGTATTAACAAGTACATTGTACATGAGGCTGACGGGACTGGGCCGTTTACGGGACTTGTAAGGTAAACGGCCCAGCTTCCGTCACCTTTACGCCCAGTTTCCGCCATCTTCAATTGTTAAAGGGAATATTTTATTAAAAATATACGTATCGCGGCATTAATCTGTAACCGGACACCTCGATGATGTCCGCCTACTACCCTAGTTGTGGGCGGTAGAAGTGAAAATTGGACGGTTCAAGAAATTTAATTCTCTGTCCACATTAGATCGTCACAAGTCTCAATTACTTTGCAGGTTCCTTTCGCCAGGTGTTTTAATCCATTAAACACGAAGATATAGTTTTTACTGAATAATAACGCTTTATTCAAAACACAGTAAATCTCCTTAAGTTTGAGAAATTCGTTGACGTACAACGATGAACACAATCGCGGTTGCGAACTTATATTAAGCGTAATTGCTAAATATTATTTATTTTACTCGGTGCGTAAAGTGCAGTTTTACGCACGCTTCGCGAGCGTAAACCTCCTCTTTCGCACCTTGTGAAATAAAATTTCGTACGATACTCGTGCGATAAACGTTTTCTTAACGCGTGTGATTGCAACACTCGTCTTCGGCTCGTGCTGCAAACTCACACTCGTCAGAAAAAGTTTTATCGCACTAGTATCGTAATGTACTATAATTATTCACTGAGGTGAACCGGGTTTTAACATACTCTTTCGTGGCACGGGTCGGATCGACAAGCTAAGGCTACTCCCGAAAAACGAACGCGTGAGTTGGTATCGGATGAGTACCGCTGCGTCATGCCTTATGAAAGTGCACGGCTGTACGCTACTAGCAAGTGATGATGCGCTGGGGTTCGGCCCGCAATATATAGTACGCCCGGGAATCCCCCTCCATACACATCAAATTGTTTAAACAATGTCCGTACTTTTTCCAATTTTTACTGGGTATTCTATAACCTTAGTACGTCATAATTTCCGCTATTTGTTTTTAAAATTGTTATAAACAAAAAACTTTTTAAATTAAC
>JAPYZD010002414.1:0-20770 GCA_030522725.1 Ichneumoninae sp. B BG-2022a | reverse complement strand
TATTTATTGTAATTAAACGATTGACCACCAAATGTTTTAATTAGGCTACCAATCACCACCAAACGACCACCAATCGAATGGTATTAATTGCAAATTTTTTAATTAAAGTTGTATGGCTAACTTTATAGAGCTCGCATACTGTTGTATTCCGAATTATTTTGATCTATTAAAATTAAAGAAATATTAAATAAATTGGAGAATACGTTGGGAAATACTTACTGGCAAATCCACCGCGTTGCGAAACCGACACGCGTAGGAATTTGCCGAGGAAGTATCGGACGATGCTCGGTTAATGCACCCGGCATTGACAAATCGTACCGAGTATAAATCGCGATGCTCGATTCTATATGCCCAAATATGGGCATACTTCAAAATTGCAGATGCATCAATTTGCACGTCGCGGATCCCTATCGAGAAATTGACAGTATGAACTCGACTAGAGAACAGAGAGGTTGGTCTCAGAGTTAGGCTCATGTTCAAAGAGATCAACGATTGTAATAAGAAATACTGGCAACGAACAAATTCATTATCTTTCTTCGAATAAACTTGTTATTTAGTTTGTATAAACAAAGTTGAGTTTCACTCTTAATTTGGCAACGATCTCAAATACCTTAAAATTATATTTGTTGATCTCGCGTACAACGATACGATTAGGACGCCAACTGATGTGCGTCACACGTTATCGGTAAAAAGGGATAGAGTCGTTACATCATCCACAAATAGTGAGAGAACCATTATAATCGGTAAAGTCGGCATTCTCTTTTTCACTCACATCGTTCGTATGCCGCATCATAGCTATGGGACAACTTTCAGATGGGGTTTCGCCCATGGCGGACCGAGTCACTTCGGCGCCAGTCATTTTTGTGGTAGCAATAATGGGGGGAGTGTGGAAATCCCAGCGAGATAGTTCGTGTATTATCTGATGCGTATCTCATATCTGACATATATTTACAGTATACCAAACAACATTTTTCTTGATTCTAGAAGCTGAAAAAATTAAGTATCCACACTGCGTTAACTCATTAGATAATTTTATGTGAATATATCTCCAGTGAGTAATGTTTTATGCACGTCACTACAGTAACACCAAACGCGCTATTTTGAAGGAGGGAGGGGCGGGGAGCAATTTTGGGGCGGGCGAACGGCGGCAAGGATACTTTCACATTTGTTATAACCATGAAGGACACAACAGAAGAGCATTAATGTAAAAAACCAATAATATTAAAGTAACGTACCTTTTTTACAACAATCCCCGCATCATCTTTGACTATATAGTACCGGATCATTTCCGATTCCAAGAAGTGTTTGTCACATACGAGATGTTCGGTTGTTAAAGGCTCTTTTACCTTTGGAATTGCTTGTGCCCATTTTTTTTGTAATTCCAAGTCTCTCGGCACCCGAAAGAAATGATTTAGTTCTCCACTATCCTCGTCTCCGCTCATGCAGTCGAACACAATACACGTGTTCGTCATTTTTAATTGATTTTCTTTATCTTTTCGAAAAACAAAACAAATTGAATTTATGGAACTAACATTGGTTTATAAATCACCGAAAGAGACACATAGAGCACATAGAAGGTGACTGTCACAGCGACGCGGGTCTCCGGTTAAAAAAATTTGACAGCGATACCGTGTTGTTGAACGTACTTGTTGTGAGGAACTGGGAAGAATGACGACATACCGACTGTACGGAATTGCCAGCTCGGGAAGTACTCCTGTTTACATTCTCGGGTGTCTGAGCTCTGGTGGGGAGTCTGCGACATTCCTCGAAACGCGCGGCGCTCAAGAGGGGTGATGTGTGCACACACACACACACTCACCTACTGCGCATCGAATTATCGGGTGACAGCAGTTGACCGAATGCAAAACTTGTATCATGACCAACTTCATCATATCGAAAGTCTTCAGCGCAGTTTAAGTTCGAAATCTTTAAACTAAATATCGAAGGAATCTACGGTCGAATGCAATTTCCGTACAAAATCCCCCGATAGGTTTGCATAATCTATTCAAAAAGTTTAATGGTCCAATGATTTTGTGATTAATATAAAAATCCCGATGAATACACACATCGCACTCACTACCTACGAACGGTTAATTGACAAAACGGTTAATTGAATGGGTAATTGACAAAAATATTTGAAATATATTGAGTCGCTAAAAATAAACATTGGAAAAAAATTGCCATTGTTTAATTTGTCTTAATAATCCATTGGTAAAAATAATTAGCCTTCAGGTGAGTTAGGTTGATGTACGGAAGCGACTGTACGAAGCAAATCAACTGTAATGAAGCTCGCATAATGACTATCAATACATTAAACTCAGCTCACACTATTAAAAGTTCGGAACGAAATTAGTATTACGACACAGTCATATTCCAGGTAACACAAAAAAATTAGTTATCAGAAAGTGATCTAAATGGGTTACATATGTCCGTCTGCACGGTGTCCGAAAGTTACCTCCCATCCAAAAACTTAACTTTTGGACGTAGAATAGCTTTTAGTTACCATCCGGACGAACATATGTAACCCATTTAGATCACTTTCTGATAACTAATTTTTTTGTGCTACCTGGGATATATGCCGTATCTAGTCAACAAGTTTGCTGAAACGAAAAATGCAGTTGTGGTTATTTTACCCGTTACTTACCGATTGATATAACTGAGAGCAAGCCGTATACGCCGTACTTCCGACGGTCTGTCAGCGCATAACCTTGAAGCGCGATTTTATCGAACGTCAAAGTAGACTGTAATAACAAATAATCCAGAGCAACTATGTACTGTTGCACGAGTAGAATTGAAATCTGACCTGGCAAGCGTGCTATTCAACAGAGCCGAAATATTATCACAATTTTATTTATCGCGTAGTAACTCGTTGAACTGAGAACCAGAAGAAACTCCATCGAGCACCATAACCTCTCACCGGGCGCAATAACGCAACCCGTACAATAACGAAATTATTTGTCTATGAAAAATGGATACCAGCGCGGATCGCAATGATTTTCTGGACGATCTCCGTGAAAAGTACATAAAGGTGCGTAAACTGCTCGACTCAAGAGAAGACGAGCCTCCCGCCGGTAGCGAATCTACGCTCAAGCGGAAAAATGAGGCGGTCGATATACTAAAAGAGATGCAGATAAAGCTCGAGGATGCGTTGAACGACGAAAGTAAACGCGACGACCAATTGACGTCGATGCTCGCGATCGTTTGGCTCGACATAGGTATAGTCTCGATCGACAACGAAGAGCTCAAAACAGGCGAGGAAAATTTGATGCGTTGCGTCGATGCTCTGTCAGGCAAAGAGGCGACGCCGCAAGGTGTCCTGCCTGCGTTGAGCGCCCTAAATCAGTTGGGAATCGTCTGGTTTCAATGGACCGAACCAACAAAGGCAGAATCGTTTCTCAATCAGGCAGAGGGAATTTACAAGGAATACAAAAGTTCGGAGAATTCAAAACCCGTCGCCATGTCCAGCATCTTCGGCGTCGTGGACGACAAGGAACCCTGCTCCGAAGAAGTTTTGGACAAATTGCACACGCTTACGCTTTACTACTTGGCGCAGATTTATGGCGTCACGAAAGATCATCACAAATCCGCCGAATATTGTCACATGACGCTGCAGAGACAGCTCGATCATTCCGATCTCGATCACATAGATTGGGCGTTGAACGCAGCGACGATGTCGCAATTTTTCATGGAAAAGGGCGCATTCACCCAAGCACGCCACCATCTATCGGCAGCTTCGTATATACTGAAAAAGTACGAGGACACCCTGGGTGAACCGCCGAAGGAGGAAGACGAAGACGAGATAACGGCGGCGAAGTGGGAGCGATTCAGGCATCGCAGCGCCGATGTCGCTCGTTGCTGGGCGAAATATGGAATTTTGCTTATGAGCACGTCAAGAGAACGCCTCATAGCGCTTTCGGAAAATTCGGAAAGCGAGAAGCATGCTGAGTCCGCCGATAATGCGGACTCCGAACTGACCACTGAGAAAAAGGAATTTTTTGAAAAAATGAAATTTTCGACTATAGAGAAAGATATTGAACCGATAGCCAGTCAAGTCACCGACAAGCATCTGTTGGACTTCAACGACGCCAGAGCGGTTTTTCTGAATGTACAGAAGTGGCTCGACGAAGCGAAGAAGTATTATAATTTTGAGAGTCACGCTTCGGACTATGTACAGATTATCGGCGATATATCGCTGGCTTTCAAGTATCTCGCTTTCTTCGAGGACAACGAGGAAAGACAGGCCAAGATGCACAAACGGCGGATCGACATTCTCGAGTCGGTCGTCAACGAATTGAATCCGCGATACTATCAGGCGGAATGTCGACAAATTTGGATCGAACTCGCGGAAACGTACTCTGCTATTTTGAATATAAAATTGGACAAGCTGCGGGCGAACGATGAGGAGAGACCGAGCCCTCACGCCCTCGGTAAAATCAACAACTGCGCACAATCCGCGATCAAGTACTACCAAAAATTTTTGGACTCGCTGAAGGAAACGGAAAACTCACCGGCCGTGACGAAATTTTCCGACGAAATGGTGCGACCGGCTATGTTCGCCTTCTTCCATCTCGGTACTTTGTACAACAAAATAATAACGCCCGACAAGAACGCACAGCTCGACAACGTCAAAAAAAGCATCGAGGCTTACAAATTCTTCGTTGACTATTGCGAGTCCAATGAAGAACTCGCGGAGTTCATGAAAGCCGAGCTCAACGTGTGCAAGGATTTAGTTAACCTACTGCCTCTGAAAATGAATAAACTCATACACGCGATATCAGCGAAATAAAGTTTTTTTTTTAATTCAATAATCTATAGTCTGTTGGATACTTCTAATTTTTTTTAACTTCTATTCTTCTATTTATATCATCATTATTGCAAGCCATGATTAAAATCTTTTTGTTACGACAAATACGTATTTTCTGTGAATGTTTTCATTAAATATATAATTTTAAAAATTGGCCATTTAATAGTTCCTATTCCCACCTCAGTAAGGAGTCGATTTTTTTATTGTCTTCGAATTAATTTGATTCTGATCTGATTGTTGCAAAAAGGTTTATAAATTTGTGTATTATAGAATGCAGGAACAAGCCTAATATAGAGTACATTTTGCCCGCCGTTACAATTTGTCATTACTTTTCAGAACATTGCCTGTTCACAAAATGAAGAAAAAGTATTTAAAAGTCATCAGTTTGATGGCAAAAAATTATTGCCTATATATATTATAACATAAATATACAGTATACATATTGTCTTATTATAATCTATTCTTTGAATATTTCAAGCTCTTGCGAAACATTGTTCATTTATACGCGTTGGAACGACAGTCGTCCGAAGTGAGGAACCATGGATAGTCTTTGGAGTCCCTTCCACTCCTTATATACCACTCCGATAAAAAAAAAGTAAACCTCAAAACATGATCGATATTTTCGAAAAAAGTAAAACTGATTGCAAATGTACTGTGTTTTCTATTGACCCTGCCTTGCCACGCATATATTTATCACGCCGGGTTGTTAGAACCTCTCTCGTTTTTTCCCATAATAAATTTCAAATAAAATCTCTCATTGGTTCGTCATTCAAGAATTCATTTCGTTCCTTTAGGGGTGCGATTTGCTTTGTTCCAATTAACGCGATGTAATGAGAAAGTCTTTCGGTTTTCAATATAATACAATCGGAGCTTCATTGTTGATGTATAATCCAAGACTTGGAATTCCCGAAGTTCGCGAAGGCACAATTATAAATATTACATATATATTAGTATATAAAACATAGTTGAGCATCTTCAAAAGAAGCGTGTACCCCAAAATTTTATTCACTATGGAAATTTATCAAATTCGAGAAAAAATAAGCATTGCTGGTAATTATTGCCGACATCACATACGATGATTTTTTTTCTTTTTTTTTTTTTCTGTGAATATTTTTTCCGGACTGCTAATTTTCGGGTACTAATTAGAAATTGTGGGATGTGCCACATATTTTTATACATACATAAGCTTTATCAGTGAGGCGATTTTAGGAAAAGTCAATAAGATCTATATCTTTGCTGGGCTTCTTGACGGTTGTAGATTGAAGAGATCCAACATGAGAACGAAAAGTCGGCGATTCCCAGGCTTCGTCCCTCACGGTGCCTTGATTTCTTGGATACATCAGTAGCGGATCTTTCCCGGTCTTCAGACACAATCTTTCTTGAAGAAGTACCATCTTCGATCGCCAAAATTCATAACTTGCCCGTCTCAAGGCATTGACCCACTCGTCTACTTGCATTTCCGAGCGTCCTGAGAGAACGTGCCTCTTCTCCTGTTCATCTCGAAAAATAATGCTAAACGCGAATTCTCCCTCCAGAGCAGAGTCTGTCTTGACTATATAGTTTTCCAGCACTATTATACCCGCCGGTTTTGTTTCAATCTGACCGACATCGTTTATGTTGAAGTAGAACAAAAGATTGTACCTCAACTTGAACCATCTCTCTTTGAAAACTGAAAATAATAATAATAGTAATAATAATGCAATAACGAGAATTTTTATGAGAAACGATAAATCACACATAAACGTTGATGGAAATAGTCTATAAATTCATTTTCACGCATTATTTACTTAGAAAAACTGTCAAGGTCAAGTGAATTACGCCCGATGGTAAGGTAGGCAACTGTAACTGTCATTTGTCTTAAATCATTGTGTGCGTTGTGAGGTAACTTAGTTCGAGCCATAGGTATTTGAGATAAAAATTTCCAAATAGAAATCATTTAAAATTTGGCAGTAAAACATAAATTTACAAATTTATGTTTACACTGTAATGTCACATTAACTTTTTTTAATGCTCAAGGGATTTTTTTTGTATGCTATAGGTACAGTTTTCAAATTTAAAAAACTAACGTAACATGCAATTAACATCTGAACCGATACTAAACGACTTTTTGTGTTAACAAGATAAAAAAAACAAATACGCAATTTTCAAAAAATTATCGTAAAAACAAAATACGTGTTTATAACCTAAAAAAATATGTTGAGTTCAAACCTACCCGACTTATGGGCACGTTTGTGGTTCAAACGACCCTCGATATCACCGGGTCCGCGAGCAGTGTCTGACAGTTGCTTCTCGTTGAATTTCATGTTCGTGCCATTATTAAATCTTTGATGAAATTCAAATTAATTCGAATTTCTTTGGTTATAACAACAGTAGCTGCAGATAGCACGGCTTGATGACATGATGACGACTAGCTCCAATAGACGTTCGGCGTTTCACGATGTATACATCCTTGTTGTCATTACAGGAATTCCTTCATTTTAGTACACACATTTACGGTATACTATGCGCATTGTGTGCCAAATACGGGCGCTACAGTAATGTGTACTATTATGGGTGCGTTTCAATGTCAGCTGCAAGATTCCAGCAGCTTGGAGGCTACATACACATCATTCGTGACGTTGTCTCCGATTATCCTGATAGGTGGATTATCCTATCTCGCGGATGTGTAAGAAAGAGCATAATTTAAAAAAATATAAATTAATAATTGAAAAATAGTACATTATTCCACGAGGGCGAAAAACGTTTTTCTGACGAATGTGAGTGTGCAGCACGAGCCGAAGGCGAGTGTTGCAATCGAACAAAATTTTATTTCACAAGGTGTGAAAATGGGGGTTTTTGCACGCGAAGCGTGCGAAAAACCGCCATTTTCCCACCGAGTGAAATAAATGTATTTATTTTTATATTGATTCTTCTACGTACGATAATGAGGCTGAAGCTAGCCGCGGCGGCTAATTACGCCAGGGCCGGAGCCTAATAAGCGAATAAGGGGCGTTATGGTGCCCGCCGTTATTAACAAGTCCCGACGAAATAAAAATTTGGAAGCCTTCTTACGCCGGGTATCCTGAATACGTAGGATGGCATTTAGTGAGGGGACGAGGCAATTAAATAATTGTTAATAATTATTTAACCCGAGAAATAGTTCTGGGGCTCAAGGACTTCGGTCAATGGCCCGTTGACAATACGTGGATGCAATTAGATTAGATATTAGAAATATATTAATGTACAAATGTAAAAAAAAAAAAAAATTGTACCGATCATCAACGCATCGTATGTATTGTTAATAAATACGCACCTACTACTACTACTAGTTGCGATCGCCTCGCATAATTTGACCCATTTTTTTTTAAATAGTAATATTTACTGGAGATCTCGTACCGAGTATGCTGAATACATAGGGTGCAATTTTGCAATGGAACTAGGTGATTACATAACGTTTAATAATTATTTAACAAATAAAAAAATCTTCGGGATATTTTTTAAAAGAATTATTAATAATTATCGGCGTCGACGCTATTAAACAATTGTAAATAATTGTTTAATAGTTTTGTCCCCTCGTAAAATTGCATCCAACGTATCGAGGAGACTTATTACAATCTGTGTACCAAATTCAACGTTCATACCAAAATACCACGAATAATGAGACGATCTTCGCCATTTTTCAGTTTAAACAATTCTTAACAATAATATTATAAGTAGTATTTTTTAAAATGCATAATTTATTTTTGTTTTTTTTCATTTGTAATTTCTGAACGGAGAGAAACTATGTCTCAATAGAGCTCCCTAACGGCTCGCCACAATTTGTGAGCGAAGAAGAAATAGCGGTAACGATACCACTGGATTTGATGGTTATCGATAACTCGGAGACGAAGCAAGGTATGGCAGATTTTCACGACGCTGGTTATTGTGATGAGCCCAGTAGTCCTGAGACGGTACTAATACCCGCTGCGTTTTGGGTGAAATATTGAAGAGAGGGCGCCAGGTTGGCAGACGGTTGGAGCGATGATCTGAACACAATTTATCCGAATTGTGATCTTTCGGTACGCAGACATAAATGTCATTTCAATACAACGAAAAACACGAAGTTCTTCTTCAACGCAGACGCAAAGTGCAAGTTTCCGACGTGTGCAAGCTTCAAATTAATTATGCCGATATTTGCGAGCCGATATTTGCGCCATTCAAACCGACCACGATGCTAGTGTTGGGCCAAACGAGGTGAAGCACTTACCAGGCGAACCACACCGGCGATTCATGAAAGGAGAGAATCGGAAGAGGATTAGTGAAGAACTAAAAACTATGAGCGCGAGTAAAAAGAAACTGCCAAAGGTGGGTGCTGCGAATGAAAACCAGCTGCGAAGAGAGAATTTAAATCACGCTCTGAGCTCCACGGAATTGCAAAATATATCGAGCGATAATCATTCGGAAAACGATTTGGATCGAGATCGCATCACGTTCAGTCGCAAACTAATCCGGCAATTTCAGGCATCTTGGCCAGGAAAAAGTATACCCAGGGTACATTCAGGATTACTCGGTACATCCGTTTTCAATGATTTTGTTCACCGAAGAACAATTGAAGATTTTGATTCGTCAACCGAAAGGTAAACGATACTGTTTTCTTGATGCTACCGGATCTATTGTTGCCCCGCCAACAGGTACCTCGAGACCAATTTATTGTTACACAATCGCATTACCCGGCGGTAAAAAAATTGCAGACGAAGAGGCAACAAGCGAACCGATAAATCCGACGGCGGACGAAAAGTCATCCATGATGGGAAAGTTATCCGATGACGATGAGACGGTCGTTATACTGAAGAAATAAGAATTGATGTAATCCCCGGCGTCATCGAATACCGTCCATTTAGTTTTTTCTCACTCGAGTTTCGTTCGCCTTACAAACGTTGACGTCTTGCGTACCCATCATCCAGAAAATCGAAACCGATTTTAGCATGCCTTTAATACTTGCCATGTTGAGAGCATTCAACAACATGTCGATAACGGAATATCTTACGCATATTTTCAATGCGATATCGGATGGCGAGGTTTTTTTGTCGTCGGGATTAACTGTTCTTCATGTGTGCTCAACTCACTTGCTGTGAACCGTTATGAGAAAGAGCAAAAAAGATCCACATCTCGAGGAAAAAACAAAATGTCGTCGCGAAGTCTACGTCTACCCTGATCCATTGTACAAATCTCGACGAGACATCAGTCGTATTTCGGGAAATTGTATCGATCTTTGGACGAAACAAATCGAAAAACCGATTGAGTACAAAGAAATCGATGACAATTTTGACACGCTGTTGAAAAAAGTGTCTCAAGAGAACGAAACGAATAAATATATCTTTGAGATTATCGATACCGAAAACTGCGAGTAGTCTGAACCGATTCGGGAGACAACAATCGTGGTTCTACCGATTTTTCAAGAAGATATACGACAAAATGGCCAGGAATAAATGGCCAGGATTGAGAAGGTAACTATCAGTAAGAGTTCTCTTAACAGGTACTACTGTCCGGAATACTTACAGTATCTACTTGAGACTCTGATGCCGAATTTTGAGAATTGGTTCAAGATCGTCAAAGTCGACATGTTTGATAATGAATCGAAGCTACCGGCGCCGATATTCATACAGGGCATGGAGTCAGTCTTGCTGGGACGCTTAAGAGAGCGAAAATATAGCTTGATTCCAATCCGTAGAACAAAAAAAAGGAAGCAAAAAAAAGACGGTCCCGAAAAAGCGCAAGAAATATGGTGCAGAAAGCAAAACAACCATTATTTCAAAACTCCGAAATAAATCGAGTTGGAAGAAAAAAACGCGTATAATGATGCATCATTATACGCGAAGAAAGAAAGGGCGACAAGGAAGACGAAATATCAACGCCACCACAGAACATCGTGTATGAAGATAAGAGGGACGCATCATCAGAATCTGCCTGAAGTTGTGAGTCCGTCAAAAATGGCAGTGAAGTCAACGGTCCTGATATTACAAAATCCGACGTCGATTGTTTTGAACCTGAACAACTAACAAGCGAAGACACTTCGTCGTTTTTCGCGAATGGTTCTGATTTTTCAGAGGACTTTATATTATTATAAATGGGTTTTTAAAAATATTATTGCAGGATCTGGCTCAGCGCTGCGGACTCGAAACAATGTGTTTAGAGTCTCTCTATACGGAACCATTGCTTTTCGAAGGGAGACTCAGCGTCGGTTTTGCGCGATGGACGCAGTCCAATAACTTATGCGAGTACACAATCTGGTTAATACCAATCCAACGGTCTGGCCATTGGACTCTCTACGTAAATTTGGAGCAAAGAGTTCTAGTGTATTTTGATTCACTGCATGGGAAGTCTCGGAACCAAGTGATACACAGAATAACATGATTCATCGAGATGCAATATAAAGAAAAGAACACGACAATCGACTATTTTATTTCACAATTTTATTTCACAAGGTGTGAAAATGGGGGTTTTTCGCACGCGAAGCGTCCGCAAAAACCGCCAATTTCCCACCGAGTGAAATAAAATTATTTAATTGCCTTGTCCCCTCGTAAAATTGCATCCTACGTGTTCGGTATACTCGGTATGACAACTCCAGTAAATATGAAAATTTTTTTTAAATGCGTCGAATTATGCGCGGCGACCGGAGCTATTTTTTGGGCTAAATAACTATTAACAATTATTTAATCGCCTCGTCTCCTCGCAATACAGGGTACGTTCCCTGGTGAACTTAAAGTGGCGACAGTAATACCATTACACAAAGCAGGATCAACAGCGGAATATAAAAATTATAGACCTATATCTCTGATCTCACATCTAGCCAAAGTGCTAGAAAAGTGTTAAAAGAAGACTGATGGACTTTGCAATAAAATACAATTTATTAAACCCAATTTATTATTAATTTATTAAACCCTTCGCAATATGGCTTTACAAACGGATTGTTGACTCCAGATGCGATAGCTAGATTCTCCAAGATATCTTGGAGAAAGAAAGGCAGCGGCGGCAATGTTTGATGATCTGGCCAAGGCTTTCGACACCCTTGATTACAATTTGCTACTCGAGAAATTAGAGGAATTTAGGATATGTGGTAAGGCTCACGAAATATTCGTTAGCTACCTTCTAAATTGCGTGCAAATCGTAAAAATAGGAAATAGCGTAAGTGAGACAGCAAAAATTACAAAATCTTTGGTCCAACATAGTTCATTCTGTTCATAAATGACATGTTTAGTATTAACACAGTTGGGACACCGCTATCATACGCCGACGACATGGTGGTATGTTACACAGCGACAGACGGAGAGACTTTGGAAGAAACAATGAGAAGATATGTTATCAAATATATTAAATGGTTCAATGAAAATTCGCTGACAATTAACATCGACAAAACTGAGGTCTTGCGGTTTGGCTGCTGCATAGACAGTATAAAAACCAGTAACCCACTCGCATTAGATATGGGGACAGAGCGTAAAATAATCAAGTCAACTGATACAACAAAATACCTAGGTATTATAATCGACCAACAACTACGATGGGAAGAACATGTTTGTAGTATAACAAATAAACTTAGAAGCCTGCCGTTTACCTTCAAAAAACTTAATATTCTAGCAACAAATAAGTCATAAAAGTATATTCCGCGCTGTTCCAGTCAATTGCAGCGTATGGGATAATTAGCGTGGGGTGGAGCATACGACAATGTAATGAAAATAATATCAACTTTGCAGAGAAACGTCCTAAAAATAATGTTTAAAAAAGACAGACTCTATCCTACGAACATGTTATTTAAGGAAATAAAAATTCTACCGATCATAAAAATAAACCAAAGTACCGCCGTGATGCAACTAGTCAAGAATAAGGATTTAAGATTTTATGAAGGAACGACAAGAAATGCCCAAAATTTTAGCCTTAAGCAAGTAAATAGGCAAAAAGGTGGAAAGGAAAAATTACGATTTTCTAGGAATAAAGTGTTTTAATAAGCTACCAGCGAATATAAGGAAAATGTGGGCTCATAAAGAATTTAAAAAAGGTTAAATGAAGAACTGCTCTCTTTAATCTTCTAATGACGACGGATGACGAATGCCCCTTATTGGTTAGACTTCGGGCCTGGCGTAAGTAGCCGCCGCGGCTAGCTTCAGCTCTATCGTACGATAAAGTTTAGGGTATTTTATATGACAAAGTTTTCGGATGTTCTAAAAATAGTTAATAATTGTTTTGTAGTGTTATACTTTTTTTAAATCTTTGCCATTAGAAAAAGTGCTTATCTCGTGCAGAACATAAATAACAATATATATACGAACATAATACTTTCGAGTATGTAGTATAATTCGTGCATCCGCAAAAGAAAAGAAAAAAATGTACATTACATACAAAAGTAACATTTTGGGTCAGAGTACGTAGGAATTTTCTTATGCATCAAAGTGCTTCTTTCAAGGTATCGTATCTAAATCCGGTTCCAAAGTAGTCTCAAATGTCCTTTGCTATTTCATTAAGGTTCTTGTGTTTCCCGATATAATTACCGGTTCGTCTATGTTTACCCATAATGAACTATTTTTGAGATATAAAAATAAAAAAAAAGTTTCCTCTGTGAGGAATTATATCCTCGTCTCGCTCTTCGAGATTGCATTGGTAGCACCGTCTACTTCATGCTGATATCCCACGACTATTCAGAGTTAAAAATGGAACGGGCGGACCAGGACGGCCCCCCGTTCCGCCGTTCCGTGCGTCCCCCTCATAATGTTTATAGACTTTTTATTGTGGGCGGGAATTAGAGAAATATGATTAATATTTATCTTCACAGAGGGTGGGTGTGTAATCTCTCGAACAAGACACCGGATATAATTACGATTGAACTTCACAACAGGTAAGTTCAATCGTAATTTTACGGCAACGTCGATCTGTGGGTGTCGGAATCTCTGCGACAAAACGCCGGCTGCGATCCTCATCAACCACAATGAATCTCGAAGATTTGGTGAGGAAGAATACAGTGTTGAACGAATGTTGGAATGTTGACACGCTATAGATTATTCGGATTAGAATGAAGCCGAATCATAGTTTGTAACGATTTGATATTACCTCTTACTCGTACCGATATGCACTCGTGTGTTTCGAATGGATACAGTATATCCTGTCGTTGGACCGTTGGAGAACAAAGACGTTTTCTTTACGTTTATCTTCCTTCCCCCTCTACGCAGTAATTTTAGATTCGCGCCAATCACCAGTGCTTAAAAAAACCAACTTACCGCAGAGCATCGTGCCTTCCAGTTACCAACGGTCATTCGAATGAGTCTTATAATACCAACTGCCACTATTGAATAATGTTCCCTGATAAAATTGACCGACCCTCGGAGATCGCACGAGCACAGTTGCAGTCTACTTGCAATAATTATCGACAATATTTGTTCTGTTATCGCGAAGACTGTTGGGAAAAGGTTTTCGAATATTTCTGGAATAGCTGCGGGATCTCCTGGATGTATATCCGTCCGTAGAACCGCTGGATGGACAACCCGATCCTGTTGGGTAGCCCGAACTTAAGAGCATGTGAAACACCCCCCTCCCCATCCATCCCAGGCTCAGTCGGTATCAAAAACAGTAATCAACTTTTCTCACTGGATCTCGCATATACGATCAAAAGAAAAGTCTCATGGGAAGCCGAAATGATATACACTTCCGATGAGACTTTTCTTTTGACCACATATGCCAGAATCGATGAGAAAAGTTGATTACAGTTTTTATTACCGACCGCGGTATTGCACATGCTCTTAAGGGGCTGCTGGAGCTGTTTGTTTCCGTTTTTTAACTTGCTTTACCTGTTTTCCCGACGAACCTAGACAATTTTTCCGTTCCGACTTAACGTTGTTAATATCACACATATGCGTCAAATCATGCAGGATTATGATATTGACATAATCCCTTCGGCGTGCAATCGAATTTTGATTGAAAACTTACAAGGAATTAAGAAAACCGAATATTATAGCTTGCGAAAGTGCGTGAATTAGTGTCACGATTGACGTACAGGTGGTTCTGCATCGTGCCCTACACTACATTCGTGCCGCGTTCATCGGCTCTGATCACTCGTTGCAAGTCGATAGGCCAAATGATCGCAGTTTACACTATGCGTGATTACCTTTTGAGTGAACAACTTTCCGACGGTTTTGGAATATTCGGAGAACTTCACAGAATCGGCATTTTAACGATGCAAGATCTAGAATTTTTTATATCCAACAAAACGGATGCCGTAAACATTTCAGCGGCCATGTTGGTTTCTGCGACAGTTTATAATATTCGATTTTCTTTATATTTCGGATGATTTCGACCGAAATTCGAGTGCACGCCGAATCGCTTATGTTATTAATACAGTCCTGCAAGATTTGAAACATACGCGTCGTATAGTAACGAAGAATACTGAACACTAAGAAATCGCCTCTTTTCGTTGGTAAAACAGGAAGGTCCCGCAGCCCCTTAAACGCTGTAAATCTCCGCCGAACCCGTACGTGATCTTCACGGGATAATAGAAAAGCGACATGTGATCGAACGGTATTTGTAGTTTGACTATTGAAGACTTCCGTGTGCATTACATACAATATGATGTGTATTTACTTAGTTCAACGGAACGTTCGCCATAATTTCAAGCACCGGCTCTGTTGCAAATACAGTAGAACCTCGATTATCCGAACACCCATTATCCGAATCCCTAGCAAGTTGACGGACGGCTGCTTTTAGGGAAAAAACTATTAAAAAAACGGACCGAAAAACGGACCCGTCCGTTGGGGAACGAAACGGACCGCACTTTTTGGATTCGTCCTTTTTCGGTTGCGGAAACCGAGGAAGGACCGAATACATTATTTATAAAAATTTTTGGCTAAGTTTTTTCATTTTTTGGTTGTTTTGCTTTTAATTCTGTTTTTGATGAAAGGACACAATAAAAATACGATCTTGGTTCTTTTTGGGTTGCGGGAACCGAAAACGGACCAAAGCCAATTTTTCGAAAAGAAATGTTCGGTCCGTTTTCGGTTTCCAGAAACGAAAAAAGACCATATGCCAACAAAAAATGTACAATCCGTTTTGTCGTTTTTTTTTTGTCCGTTTCGTTCCTCAGCGGACGTGTCCGTTTTTCGGTCCGTCAACTTGCTAGGTTCGGATAAAGTTTCTAAGATAAAAGGCCCAGTTTATGACACTTCTACGCAGCTCTCTCATTTTAAGCGTGTAAAATCATAAGGATAAACCCTTGATTATCCTTATCAAGGATACCAAGGATCAAGTGTCGCAATTTGTGACCCCCCGAACGCGCGCTACCCATTAGCTGCATATCAAATGGTGGGAGGAGGCGGCTATGCTGAGGTATAACTGCCCGTCATTGATGTCTGGATTTTCTGGTTTTTCTATCTTCCTGGACATCTTGCTCGATGTCTTAGCGGGATGGAAGATATCAAGGAAGACACCGAGCAAGACATTTAGCAAGACGGAATGTCTTGCTGGATGGCTTGCTTGATGTCTTCCATCCCGCTAAGATCATCGAGGAAGATATTGAGGAAAACCAGGCATCCATGATGGGCAGTGTACCCCTGTCACAAACTGGAACAGTGTCACAAACTGGGCTGTTTACCTTACTATCCGAACTATTGGGCGAAATTCTCGTATCCTTACATTGTTGCGCGCTACAAACGAGAACGCTCGGGCTCGCATATTTACACAACACTACCGTAAATAAACGTCACTCGTATGCGCAGTATTTATTAGTTTCTCAGCCGAGCTAATACACACGTATTCAAAATTTATTTTCGTTAATCTACTGGTCTCGTAGTTTAGTGTGTTATAGATTCAACGTCCGATCCTTCGACTTCTAAGCGTAAACATAATGTACTTACGGTGGACAAAAAAATTAGAAACCCTTTCGAAACTCGATAAGGGAGAGACCAGCACATTGTTAGCGCGCGCGTATGATGTTTGCAAGACAACGATCTCTGACATTAAAACAAAATTTGGCTGCGAAAAAACGAAGAACTCTTTAGCGTGAAACCAAAATGGTGGATTTCGTGATGAAGGTTTGAAGTTACCGTTGAATACAATAATACATGTAACACGTTATTCCTCAAATATATATCATAACTATTTAAAATATATGGATACTGTATTTTTTTCGATATATATCGCGCCATATCGCTTGACACAGCTGTTTTGTTATCCGAATTTTCGTTAATCCGATCAAGCTCCGGTCCCAATTGGTTCGGATAATCGAGGTTCTATTGTATAGTTTCTAATGTACACAAAAATATGTATATGCATGGACACTGATAGACAAACGGCACAAAAAGTAGCAGTTGGCGCAATAATTGCGACATGTGCCACACATGTCGTAAATATCGCGCCAATATTGCTCATTTTCGTGGCGCTCATCTATCAGGGAAAAATCGTATTTGCGTCTCTCGTGCACGTATGCTTTGCGCGGCCACTGGGACGTGTTCGATCACAGGGACGTTTACCTTACGTGGTATGTTCAGCATTTGTTACATCGATTAAGGCACTAGGATATATCGTCTTTTCATCACATGGAAGAATTTTCATGTAGTCTTAAACACCGTTGGAAAATCGGCGGGAAAAAATGTTATGGCATTACAAAAAATTGTTCCAATATTAAAGTTTCCACAGTCTCGAATACCGAATACGTTATCCTTACAACTTCTTCCCGCTAATTTTGAGCCATCCCATTTATAAATTATGAGCTGAATTTTTGAAGTGATTACTTCTTTAGGGACGTTTTGCATTTTCAGGGTAGCATAAGTCTCACACAGTCGAGTAAGTCACGTTATTGGTAACCCGGTTAAGCGTTATAAAAATTTCAGAGTAAAGTAAGTGACGTTATTACGCAGTACGTTTTACGAGTAGCGCGTCATGTGACAGTCTATATCCAATAAAACCATAATTTACATACAATTATATGGCGATATTCACTGATAGAAATGTATGCTTGGCAACAACGTTTAAACTGACGTAGATGTGATCGAATCACCGAACTTCGGATACGTTAAACATTGTAATTACAAATATGGATATCATGTCGGGGCAGCCATCGTAGGTTTCGACTACATCTTCCGCGATTGGATATAGGGGAAACCGGGGCAAAACGGGGACGCTAAGCAATAAAACCTGGTACAATGATACCGAAAGCATAGATCCATTGTTTTTCACACCAACATTGTATTGGCATTAGCTTTGAAGGGATATTAAAAAAAAATACCATCTGGGGCAAAACGGGGTACATGTCTCCATTTTGCCCCACGTCCCCGTTTTGCCTTGGTTTCCCCGAAGACCGGGACAAAACGGGGACGCTAAGCAATAAAAGCTGCTAAAACGATACCGAAAGAATAGGTCCATTGTTTTTCACACCAAAATTGTATTGGCACCGGCTTTTAAAGGATATTAAAAAAAAAACCAACTGAGGCAAAACGGAGTACACGTCCCCATTTTGCCCCATGTCCCCGTTTTGCCCCGGCTTCCCCTATGTGCGGTCTGTTGTTGTAACGAAAATATATTGATATATCTCTGAATAAAACAGTACAACTCATTGAATTCATTTACGGAAATTTAATCAGTAAAACGGCTCTTTCGAAGAAAAAATATCACGAACCAGCCACGATTATGGTTGGACATTTTTATCTATATTTTACTGCTGACGATCTTCAGCCACTGATTGAACTTTTACGCGACTAATTCAATTTAAAAATAATACATCTGGATAATCGACGCAATTTCCACACAATATTTGGCAACCCTGCACAGATCGAGCGAGCGCAACATATATTTTTACGATTTGCTGCCTTTAGTTTAGGTAATCCTATGAACCTTCTGGATTACGATTACCGGCCGATTATGTCTTTTCTGAGACTACATTCGGTCTAGGTTTGCAAACCTAGCATTTCTCTTCAATACTTTTAATTGCACCTTCAACTCGCAATATTGTGCTCACTGTTTAAACTAAGGGAGGAAGCAAGATTATCCCGCGGTATCGAGGTTTTAGTTGCACGTACCGTTTCACCGTAAGAATTACGATTATCATAGTTGGCTACCGACGATCTCGAGGTTGGGGAACGAGTATGTATGGGCTATTGATCTCTTCGGGGGCTCTCTCGTGCTTTTCAACCTGAAATTGAAGGAGACTTTTCTAATCGAATAAAACCGATCTGTATTAAAGATTATTTTTAATCCTATTCCTGTCTGTTTTTTTTTTTTTTTTTTTTTTTTTTTTTTTTTTTTTTTTTTTTTTTTTTTAATCTTTTTTTTTTTTTTTTTTTTTTTTTTTTTATTTTCATCATCAGATGATGTACTTGTTAATATTTCTAAATCTTTTTCAAGTTTATTTATAATTTCAATAGCTTCAGATGGTACATTTATATTTGATGGCATTTTTTGTACTTCTGACATCAATTTTTCTAATAATTGCCTTTTTTCTTTAATTATTTTTTTTAATTGATTATTTCTATTATTTATATAATCATTTTTATATCCTATACAGTATGTCATATTTTCTGTATGTAATTGTCGTAATAATTTATCCAAGAATAGTAATTTGGGACTATTTTTAATATGGATCCAACCATCTTTTTGATTTTTAAGTGTTAATGCTTCAATTTCTAATTCTTCAATTATATTTTTATTATTACAACTTTCTTGTATATTTAATAACAAACTTTTCAATTGATCTGGTCTAGAAACTAAACCACGTGGATGGCAACAACATATACGCATTTTTATAACTGCTCCTAATAATTTTCTTATTGAATTATTATTATCATTATTATTATTATTATTTGTATTTGTTATTTCTAGTATTTTACGATACCATTTCGTAGCTGTTGATCCTAATGGTAACCATATATCATGATCAATTTTTGGTGGTAATCTTATAACCAAATCTTTTGTTCTTCGTAACATCAATTTTGATAATAATGAAGTTATTGCATTAATTTTTTTATCATCTATTGTTGTTAATAATTCTCTATTTGTTGTAATATTATTATTTATATTATTATTTTTTTGAAATGCTGTTGTTTCAATTAAAGTATTATAAATATTATTCTTAATTATGTCTGGAAATAAAAAATTTAATAATGTGAATAATTCTTTAATATTATTTTGTAATGGTGTACCAGTCAATAATACTCTCATATTACATTCAACTCTATCTAATGAATGTCTTATACGTGCAGATTCATTTTTTATTCTATGCGCTTCATCTAATATCATTACTTGCCATTTAAATTTATCTGTGAAGAACCATTCTTCAGTAACAGCTGTTTCATATGTTGTTATGAATATATCATATAAACCATCTGTTGCTACACCATCTGTCATTGAATGTTCTCTTTCTTGTCTTGAACCACATATTTTTGTATACGACAAATCTGGTGTAAATTTTCTTATTTCTCTTGCCCAATTTCCGACTGTTGATAATGGTACAACAACCAAATGCGGTCCAGATATATTCATTATTTTTAGACAAGATATAAAGCCAAGTGTTTGTATTGTTTTACCTAAACCCATTTCATCTGCTAAAATTGCACCTGCTTTATTATTAAATGCATCTATCAGCCAATTAATACCCCATCTTTGATATGTTTTTAATTCAACACCTTCTCTTAATATATCTAATTTATTTTTTTTTGCTAAATTTTCAGCTTCTACTAAATATAATTCTTCTCTGTAAAGTACAGTTGTTTGCTGTTTTGTTAAATTATTATCTTCTATTATTATTTTTTTTGCTGAATTTTTTTTTTTTTTTTCATTCATTGATTCCTCTTTTATATTATCAGATTCTGTTGTTTTATTATTAACAGTATTAGAAGTGAACGATTTTTCTACAATGTGACTTGACGATGTCGATTTATTTGATGCTGCAACTTCTTCTTCTTCTTCTTCTACAACTTCACTTATGATATTTTTGTTGATTATAGGCTCATCATCAGAATCAAGATATTTTTTTTTTTT
>JAPYZD010002413.1:0-15921 GCA_030522725.1 Ichneumoninae sp. B BG-2022a | reverse complement strand
TTTTTTTTCTTTAGTTAGTATTGGTCTTTGTTTTTTTAATGTAATTTTAGCTGTCAATAATGTTTTACGAAGGCGCATTATTATATCTGGTGTCACAAATGGCTTTAAAGCATTACGACTTTCATATAAGAATAAGTCACGGTTTATTCTACAACGACGACTTTCTTTACGTATACATGATTGCCATTCTTTACTTTTTGCTTGTCTTTCAGTACGAGTTAATCTTTTATGAGACATATGTTTCAAAGGGTCAACTCCTCTACATATTGGACAATGCCATGTGTTATCTTCTGAGAATGAACTTTCTAAAAATTCGGGATCTATACACTTCGGATGAAAACTTTGATCACACATGTCACAACAAAGTAGTTTTCCGCCTGAGGAAAAAAATGAATTCAAAAAAATTATAAAATAAATTCAAAAAAGTAATTAAAAAACATTATAAGGGTACCTTTTTGACAGACATAACAAATATCTACATTGCCAAGTTTTGAACGAGTCCCTCCTCCATGCATTAATTTTGTGGATTCCTTAGTTGTAGAGGCGGGAGCGCAAATAGGACACATCCAGGTTTCTGTAGTCGGTACATCTTTCAAACCCTAAGTTTTTATTTGTTTATGCAAACACTTACAATACATTCAAGATGTGCACTTTTGGGGCATCCATCACACATTAGTAATGTTGACTTTTCATCACCTTCTGATTTACATTTATAACAAACTGAATCATTTTCTTCATTATCTCGACAAGCAGGACACTATATTAATAAAAAAATAATTAAAAAAACTTACGAGATAATCTGTGAAATCGTCATCCTCATAAAGTTGACCAGTATTTCGTAAGCAATCAATATGAAAACTTTTCCTACATTCTTTTTCAGAACCTTGAGAAGTATTAAAAAAAAAACAAATACTCACAAGTGACTTCAGGCTTCTCATCACGACAAATGTCGCACCACCCACGAGCTTTTTTAACCATTATTTCGTATTGTTTGACTTTAACAAAACATCTGTTGATCGCGGCAAATAACAAATTGCCGCTTTGACGTTGTGTGCCAAATTTTCAGTACTTTGATTGCTGTAAATAGCGAAAGGAGAAGTTTACTGTAAGGGAAATCTAAACTTAAGACGTTTAATCGACTGTTGAGAGAAATGCGAACTTCGAATGAGTCACAGAATCCTGCTGTCAATTCAAAATTTTTTTTAATTTGCCGTTAAAACAATTATGAGATGAACGATATGTTATATAATCAATTGATTCACTTGACAAACCCGCTATTCTTTTACTCTCTATCCACGATTTTATGACACTCACTCAAATGCAGTTGCTGCTATCCGGGCCGTCACTGTTGCCGCCGAACTTCGAGATAGGCGCGGCAAGAATACCGACATCGATTTAGGGTTCCACGGATTAGTAAGCCATGCAAGTATGCTTGCCTGGGACATCGAGCTTCAGGACCTGGCACACGTTTATGAGATCGAAGTATGCTGAAGATTTGATGAGTTTCAATACTGGGAACGTTAGAAAAGTTAAACAAGTCTAGTTTGTTTTTGGCAGCGCTTCTACCATCATAGCTCATTGTAATAATTTTTATAATAGTCTCAAATTGTTTGTACAAATTGTTCTGGTAAATGATTTGGTAATATAAATAAAATATTTCTCGTAATATAAATTACAACTCCGGGATAAAATTTCCTGCCCAACAATTATTATGCTGCAATAATAAAGCAAAATATATAAAGCTACAATCTTATTGTGAAACTCATAATAATTACAAAATAACAAAATATGGAGCATTTGATGCAAAAGACACATTTTAATATGTGTGATGCATTAACCATTATGCAACAATCATAATGCAACGATCATCATGCAAAGTTTATGATGCAACAATTATTATGCAACAATCATAATGCAAAGTTTATGATGCAACAATTATTATGCAACAATCATAATGCAAAGTTGATGATGCAACAATTATTATGCAACAATCATAATGCAAAGTTTATGATGCAACAATTATTATGCAACAATCATAATGCAAAGTTTATAATGCAACAATTATTATGCACAGATCATAAAGCAATCATTATGATGAATTAGGAGATTGAGAAATTTTATTATGATAAGCTCATTTGAAGTGATATTAATGTTAAATAGATTACAATATTTGATGCAATTAATGGTTTGTATAGGTTCATATATTATTCCATGTCATTAAGTATATTATAAGTGATATTTGTAAATCTAAATTTATCGTCTATATTGAAAAAGTGTTGTTATCAAAATAAAAATATTTGCTGGTGTGCAAAGTCTTTTGAATGTTGTTGGAGGTTCCTATTTTACAGATACTTTTTTTTTGAAATACCTTAGTTTTTTTTATTTCAGCTTCACAAGAAGAAATAAATTTTTTAATTTGATTAGAGTGAGGATTACCTATATTTATAAAATAAATATCGTTATGTTACCTTTCAATAATTCATCAATATCTTCTGATGATGATTCAAGTATTTCGTTTAGATTATTTTTAAATTCTTGAATATCAATAGATTTTAGTTTTTCTGGTTGATTTTTTTTTATATTTATAATTCTGTTTTTTCTTTTTTTTTTGGAGTACTTACAACTGTTGGGTTTTTTCAAAGTCTTTGAGCGTTAAGTCGGCTATTGCATTGATCACACTATCAAGTTCCATAGGCTCTATATAAGGAATAAGAGTTAAGACACCGTTAAGAATATAAGGTATTGAAGAATGTAAAAAAGAAACAACTTCAAATGGAAGTATTGAAAATCGATAAAAAGGTGTAAAACGAAATATTATATCAAGTGTCAGAATAACAAATAAATAACATATGAATATCTGATTTAAATAGAAAAAATAAAGTTTAACAATTACCTCTCGACAAATACTATTATTTTTATTATGAGTATATATAAGTCCCATAAATAAAGCAACAGCAATACGTGAAAAAGCAGTTACCAAAATAATAGCAATATCATTATGATTTATGTGGCCTAATAACTAAATTAATTAATAATTTAAAATACCTTTTGAATTAAGATCTCCAAAAGTATCATAATTTTTACGACGTTTTATATCTGTAAGAATTTCAACAGCCTATAAAAATAACATTTCTAAATTCTTGTAATATTATTACTCATAAATCATAATAATAAACAATTAGAAAAATATAATTATATATAATCATATAATGAGTCGATGATACTAACAATAACTTATTATAATTACTCAACAATAATAAGGCTTAATGTTTATTATTCAATAATACAAATGATACTAATAATAATCATAATTATCATGACTACATTTAATTCAAGATGATAATGTAAATAATGAATCCGAAAATTATAAATATTTAAAATCAGTTATAGTGATTGGTAGGTATTAAGATTTCTATATAATAAACATTTTATAAAAGTATGATTTAAAAATAGTCATAATAATATTATAATAAAAAAAATATGAAATCATAACAACAAAGATATACTAACAATGATAATGGTTATTATTACCTGACTTAATTTTGAAAATTCAGTTTCAGCTTCTGGTGATACATTACGATCCTTTTTTGATTTAAAAAAAAATTAAGTACACACCTACTGGATGTATAAATAATGATTTTCTACGAAAAGCAGATTGTATTTCTTGTTTTGTTGCTGTAGTTGGAATTCCTAATAAACTATAATAATTAGGTAATCGTTCATAATAAATCTGTTCGAAAATTAAAAAAAAAATAAGACTAACTTGAGAAGTTGCTATAATGAATAATGTACAAGTAGCCAACAAAATTCCAGTTCTTTTGTTCCATGATCTTCTCTCATCAAGAAACCATCGAAGTATCGGTCCGATAACATAAAATTGTATAATCAGGTCCTGCATACTCTGCTATCAGTTTTTTTAATGACGTTTTATGGTTCTAAAAGAAATTATACTATTATATTTATCTTGGTCGTCTGATTAATAATTAGTCTTATTTTAATACTTTACTTGTTAGAATCCTATTTAGACTATCAGACTCTGCGGCAACAATTTTTTGTTCTTGCGATCGTTTGATATCATCTACGGATTTTAAAGGCGGACGTATGGCAGGTGTATCTATTTTGCTTTTCTTAATGCTTGATGATGGAGCTGATGATTTTGCAGTTCGCTCATGTTGCAACTTTCTTTGCAACAAAATCTCTAGAGTATTCAAGACATCTACATTTACTGCATTCATTTCTTTTAAAGTTTCATCTAGCACACTGAAAAAAAGGTGCTTCTCACCGCTCTGCGCTATGAATAAATCATAATTGATTATCATGAAGGTGAGCAAACATTTTAGTTGCATTTGTTATCCAGTAAATCTAAGACTTGCGAAAAAAATCTTGATGCATACACACCACTCCAACAGCCGTAATTTATAAGGTTTAACACAAATCGCAACACTTTGGCTCCCGACTTAAATTTTTGTATCAAAACTGTCAAAGTTTGAGCGGCAACAGATTTCACTCCCGCACCAGTTACTTTTGCTCTCATTGAGACTAAGGCATCGCTCATAATTTTTTTTGCAACTTGAATTTCATGAGGGCGCAACTTTGCAAACAATTCGGACACTAATTGTCGTGAAATATCATTTGCATATGAAAACATAGACCCAGTGGGTGTTATAAAAGGTAATGTTTGTAAATGCTGATATGTAGAATGCTTTTTTTTTCCATTTAAAAAATTTTGATCATTAGTTTTACTGTCGAAGAATGTTTTGGGTGGTATTGTTATATTATTATTATCGTATGTTGGTGCAAAGGAGGGCATTTCAATAGGACTTTTCTTCGCAACTTCAATTAAATTATTTTTGCTAATTATAAATGGATATTTCACTATTTTTTGTTGTTGACATTTGGACAACATGACATTCAAGGGAATATAATTACAACTTGGATGCTTGACATTATGAAAAGTAAGCACTTTTGACTCTAATTTTTCTTTACTCTTATGATTGTCCTCTAAATGATGACTTAAAAAAAATGTTGCATAAATGATTATAAATACCTTGTTAATAACATTAAATGTAATAATTTATCTCCCCACTCAACAACATTTGACGATATTTTTGAAAATTTTGTTGATATACCGACACTGCCCCAAACAAGATCTTTTAATAATGTCTCATTAGTTTCTTTTAGATAATTATATGATAAAAGATATTTTGTACAAGTCATGTATTTAGTTGCAAATAAAGAAGGATTTATTTGATTAAATAATTCATCTGATTTTAATAATCTTGAAATTAAAGCTTGTCCAATTTGAGACAATAGAATAATAAATTCTGAATTATTATTATGATTATTCTCCAAAGATTTCGTGTATATTTCTAATGCGAATTTATCAAAATTATTTTCCCATAAACTATCTTCTTTCTAATTAATAAAATCAATTATTAATATACTTACCTCATTTAAGATTCCAAAATATGATATAAGATCAGATTTTAAATTATTTTTAAAAATTAAATATATTTTTTTATTTTTCATGTGGAATTTAAATGTGGAAAATTTTTCAAAAGTGAAATTAATGTTTTAGAATCTAAACCTTGTATAGCTTCATATGTCCCATATAAATATTCAATATATGAATTAATTACTATATTTTCAATCATGATTCCTCCAGCACAAAATTTTAATTCCTCAAAATAATTAATAATATTTTCAGGTATAGACTTAAAACGAAATCCTGTTTTATCAATTTTACAAAACTGAATATAATTTTTTTCTTGTTTTTTTTTGACTTACTTTTTTTTTTGTATCCAAATCTGTTAATAATACAGATCCTATAGTTTCTACAACATGTCCCATTTTATATGAATTATACATTTCTTGTAATTCTTTTTTATTTTTTGGTTTTTCTAAAATTTTATGATTACATAAAACTATTTGATCTCCTTGAAAGAAAATACATATTTTTTATTAATTCTAACCTGTTAATAATAAACAATTTTTATAAGCTTCTCCAACCTCACTCAAAATTTTTGTTGCTTTAGCTTCTGCTAACAATCTTACAAGTACTTCTGAAACGGAAACCTTTTAAAACACAAAAATATTGAAAAAAAAAAAAAAAAATTGAAAAAAAACATTTAAAAAAATCTAAGAATTTTTTTTTTAAATTTATTTTTTTATTATTTTTTTTCAGACCTGGATTATCTTTATGTCTATCGCCAATTATAGATTCATCAATATTTGCTGGAATAATTTTGATAATAGAAATATTCGGGACACTTTGAATTATTTTTAACCGAGTTTCAGAATTAGTACCGAGTATTATATTATAAACCATTAAGTCGCAGTATATGCAGTCCTGTATAATTATAACATTATTAGAAAATCCAACAGAATTTTATTTAACTAATTTAAATTCAATATTAGGTATAATTTTTTATTATTATATTTTTTCAGATAATGTTGAAGCTATTTGTAATTGTAAAATAAAAATATCAGGAATTATTAATAAAAATAAATACAATGTTGAATGTCGTCAAATTAATAATTTAATACAAATTAAAACAAATTCTTTTTTTAATATATTAAGAGAATCATTATCCATTCCTATAAATGATTTTATACCTATAGCTGTAATAGGGATACTTTTTACAACTGATATTTGGCCTGATAGTCATTGGGAATTTACTTTGGGACAGGTAAAATTAAAAAAAAAATTTTTTTTTAATAGACTGATAATATAAGTCCTGTTGCTGTCGTTTCTTTTTCTCGTTTTAATGATACTTTAAGTGCAACTAAGGTATGATTAATATTTAAAGAAATCTCATTGTAAAATTATATTTCATAATTAATTTTTTATTGAATAACTACGATTCATTATTAAGGTTTGTTTAATTAGCTTTTATTACACGAAATCGGCCATTTGTTTGGTTTAATGGTGAGCCATAATTAGATTATAAAAAATTATAGCACTGTAAAAAAAAACCGAATGAATGTCGTATGTCACCTACAACTTCTGTCAATGCATTAAAATCCGAAACTACTGCTTTGAAATTTTGTGAAGGTGTGTAAAAGCAAAAAATAATCTTACACAGATTGCAATAATCAATTATTTGTAGGGACGACAAGATTGATTAGTTTAGCACTCGGAAATAATTAATTAAATGTAAATCAGTTCAACGAAGTTTTAATTTTATTTTCTGTGATCTTGCCGTTGATCATGAAAACGCGCAGCACCAGCGCCGCCTCATCAGATGATGAATTGCACAAGGTAGTAAACACAGCGTTCACACATAAATTCGATACCGATTTGTGCGCGTGGTGTTTTGCGCTAATTTTGCAAAATTTTAATGACGCCGCGGCACAAATTGTGCCACCAAATTCGGTGCAAAAGATGATTAATGCTAAATTACAAAGTCCAATGTTTGTATCATGGATGATTAAGAATAAACAGTAAGTTGCAAGAAATAAATTAAATTTAAGCACAAATTGGAATTCCTTAACAAATGTTAAGCTTCGCGGTTGTATTGGAACTTTTCGCTTCGTACCAATAGAGGATTTAAAAATGTAATTAGCCAACTATAATTATTTTTTTAGATATTGCTACAGAGCAGCATTTGAAGATTCTCGTTTTGATCCTATCCATTTTTCAGAAGTACCACATTTAGAATGTCATGTATCTTTATTGTTCGATTTTGAGGTATAAATAATTTTAAATATTCATAATAAATTTTTATAAGATTATCTAATCAATAATTATAAGAATAATTTATTTTAATATTAATAATACATTATTTGCAAACAGGAATGTAGTAACCCCTATGATTGGGATATTAACAAACATGGGATAATTATTAAATTTATAAGTCCAGAAAATTCTAAGAAAAAGTAAGCTAATAAGAAAAGTACTGAAAAATTTTTTCAGATTTGATGCAACATTTTTACCGGGAGTTGCAATAGAGCATAAATTATCACCAAAATCTACATTAATCAATCTGGTTTGAATTTCATTAATATATATTAATATTACAGATCCGAAAAGCGGGTTGGAAAGGAACAATAAATGATAATTTGATTATGATATTGAATGTAACACGTTATCGATCATCAAAACAAAAATTGAATTTCGCTAATTATAAAAATAATTATATAAAATCTTTTGAAAACAGCGAATAATTTCATTTTGATTTGATATAAAAAAAAAATAACGCGAGAAAAATAATTTTTATAAATCATCATATGATATTGTTTCTCGTATATTTTTTATAACCTATAAAAATATTTAATAAGAAATAAATACCGATTTATCTTCATTACGAGGTGCATCAAGATCACGATATTTTCGTTGTTTGAATTCTTGTGGTAATCCCTATTTAATTTTTATTCTTCAAAATGAAACTTACTAATACCGTTGAATGTAATGTAGGGCCAAGTCCAGGACTATCATGTTGAAAATTTGGTAATCCTGTATAGATATATTATTTTCAAAATAATAATTACCTCGTCTATACACATACGGTACAATAACAGGTGATGCAATAGGATGATGATAAGGATCTTCATGATATCCTTCTATTATTATTGGATCAATAACCTGGAAAAAAAAAATTATTTAAAAATTTATTTAAATTTTAAAAATTTATTTTAAAATATAAAAACTTATTTTAAAATAATATTGACATACACTTGGTATAATTCCTATGAGACGATCAGTATGCTTATTTTTGAGATGTTTTTTAACAAATTCAATCCCTCGAAACATTTTTGCACAAAGAGCACATCGCCATTTTTCCGCAGCAACTTCTTCAATAACCTGATTTAAGAAAAAATTAATCTTAACATCATAAAGATAAAATTGCAATGATAGTAAAGATTGTTGTTAAATAAGGAGTAGTTCAAAAAAATAATCAAAAAATTGATATCAGAAAATTTAAAAAAATTTTTTTAATAATTTTATCAATTATTCAGTGAATAAGAAAATGAAATAAAAAAAATAACTTTAAAAATATTTTATAAAAATAAATAAAAAGTTTTATATAATTTAAAAAATAATGAAAAAAATAATTAAATAAATACTTAAAAAGACAATAAGATAAATAATAAACGACATAAATAATAAGAATACATAATAAACGTATCTATTAAATAGTTTTATAATTCGAATAGATTAAATAATTGAATAATTAATTAATAAATAAAATAATCTATAAATAATTAAATAATAAGATTAATAAAAATAATTAGTATGAATAAAATATCAAAGAATTGTTCATTACTAAAATAATTAAATTATTTTATAAATAATCATATAGTTCGAATAATTAAAATAATTAAAAATTAATAGAGAATTAGAATATTCAAAATTTTTAGTCAGAATAATTAAAATAATAAATAAATAATTAGAATGATTAAAATAATTATTGAAAAAAAAAAAAAAAAAACTTACAGTGGTACAGAAGGATTCCCATTGTTCTTGTATTTCTGGGCTCTCTTCATTGATCTAAGAAATAAAATTAAAAAAAAAAATTTCTTTTTCTTACACTTTGAGTTGAACGTGTGATATTCTCTGATAACAACCAGGAAATACGTGCATCAAGTACTGTTAGCCATTTTAACTTTCTACCACGACTTATTTTAGATAATTCATTATCTTTAATTTCTGTTTTGAGATCAATGTCGGGATTGTCATCATTCATAGTCATCTCAGTATCGTCTAATTCGTCTTTAACAATTTTTTCATCCACTTTTTCTTCCTTCAGACTTTTAGTAGCCGTATCATCATTTGGCTCAAAGGAATCATGTAATAATGAATCATTCAAAAATAAAGATGCTGTTGGTGGGATTGTATTGCTATTTATGTCTAATCCTTGTGTATATGTACTGTCCCAAGAGGGAGAAGAACTATCTTCAGATTGAAATCCGGGAAGAGTCCGAACAACTTCTGCAGCGTCCACAGCCGGCCTCAAATAGATAGGTCCTACCGTGTCCCATAGACGTCGTGGTGATGAGAAACGCTGAATCAAACATTTTATTAATTGAAACTTTGAGCAACTTACCCGGCCAGAATAGTAACAGACACAATGTACCACTCTTAAATATAGTAATTGCAAGTCTAGCTGTTGCTCTGCTCTACGCCTGATTAATAATTATTTGGTTTAAAAAAATATTACCCTGAACCGTTGAGAATTGAATGTAGCTCAGTTAAAACCGGATGAGCTAGACAGTTACTCTCAAAATCATCAGCAGCTACAGTTTCATTTCGCAAAATCAACTCTGAGACGCCGAATACATTGTCTGACAAACAAACAATCAGAAAAAAAAATTACTTACCCAGCTTTAAAATCAGTTTAGCAGAGAGCATCAAATCACGTAAAATTCTGGCGGGATGTGATGTTTCACTTGGGGTAACTCGAACTTGACAGGATGTTATAGATGGAATACGTCGGAGAGGATGCAAACGAAAGTCCTTCATTCTGATTAGGCGATCAGACTCAATCACATTACTATTTAACATACATAGTGCCCTCTAGTTTAAGCTCTGCGGCCGTGCAGAATTCTTCAGAAGTGAATTGGATCCAAGCACATCGTGGATGAGAACCTCCGGATAGGGTTAACTCAAAGCCCGTTGGTTCTGTAACAGAGACATCCAGAAGGCCTTCAGCACCGGCATGTTCCTTAAGATGATCAAAAAATTTTTTTATAATTCATAAAACCTACAATAACATGTGACTTTATATCCCATTTCGAAATATGTGGACGAAGCTCTCGTAAACACAAACAATTAGTATCGGGATCAGCGGGAAACCAGTGTGGAGCTGTAAGAGCAACGGGCGTCTGGTTTTCTAAAGCTGGAGCAATTTCAAGCCTAAATGGACTGGCTGTGCGTGAAATTGAACGCATTGTGGAAGATTTCTCGACCAAGCTGAGTCCTATGAATCTTTCTTCAGCCAAAAGCTTAAAGAACAGTGATGCATCGGACCTGCAACGTTGTGATGTCTCTTCAAATTGTCGCAGCCTCATTGAGGGCTCATACTTTTCAAGTATTACAGGAAATTCCTACGGAAAAGAATTTAGTAAGCAAAATGATAAAACTGTTCTCTTACTTTGACCATCCACAAAAAACGAGGAATACGCTCCTTTTCGACTGCATTCTTATAATTTTGATAGGCTATGACGGCATCTGAACTACTTGATTCCTCTTCTACCTGCAGTCACGGATTATTTATATTGATAAATATTTTCATACTCTCATTATAACAAAAGAGCGGAATGTCAACATTTCATTCCACTCTGATGTATCTCGGTCCTCTCCGACCGGTCGTGCTAGCTCATTAATTCTTTCTCCAATCTTTTGTCTCCCGTTCGCTGAATACATGCGAGGTCCGGCAGGTACTAATGACCGAGGTGCAGGCCCTTCGTCCAGAGCCCAAGGCGCAAATGGCGGCTCAGCTTGGATTATGCGACGCGAATGATGCATTGGCATATCTGAGACAAAATTGAATTAAAGGCATTCAATCAACACTCAGCCTCCTACCTCGCTGATAACGACCCTCCGGACTGCGACTCCGGCCGCGTAAATTGTCGGGGCCCCTTTAAAACGCAATCGATGATATGTTGTATGTTACACATTGCGAGCTTTCTAGACGCTAAACTGGGTCTTACCTGGAAGCAACCTGCATAGTTCTTGTCAAGGGGCGGCGCTTTAAGCTGCAAAATGGCAATCATTGGAATAAAGGTGTGGCGATAAGACTTTATAACAAGATATTGTATAATTTTTTCAACAACTTAGGCAGAAAACGCACCTCCTACTAGGTCGCCTAAATTGTTTGCCTCACAGCGCACATGCGATGGTTTTTTGGGAGTCCTCCGCGAACAAAAACAGGTTTGATGTTGACGGACCTAATGAATTATTGATGTTCCCGTATTGTCAGAGAGAGGCGCTTATTACAAAAATAGCATAGAAATTTAAAAAATGGCCGCTGCTGCTGTGCAGCTTGTTGTATTGGGACAACGCGGCGATAATCCACTGGCTTACTGGGAGGAGATAGATTGGGACATGCCAGAGGACGCTGCTCCTTCGCCGGCAGACGCTACATCATATGATAAAGACTCTGCCCTGATGTCGTTCGAAGATGAAGTAAAGGCGAATCCATTTTCAGTCAAACTTTGGATTTTATATTTAGAAGCGGCAAAGAATGCCTCTCCTGCATTACGATTTAATATTTTTGAAAGAGCCGTACATTATTTGCCGAGAAGCTATAAATTGTGGTATCGGTACTTACAAGAAAGAGTCGCACATGCTGCTGGGGAGCCAGTAACTGCGAAAGTTCATTCAATAACGAACAATGCTTTCGAGCGATGTTTAGTGAATTTATCCCAAATGCCCGGAATCTGGTTATCATACATGGAGTATTTACAAGAACAGCCAGTCATTACGAAAAGCCGTCGTTGTTGTGATAGAGCTTTACAATCGCTCCCAATTACTCAACATTATCGAATATGGGCATCTTACATTTCGCTTGTCGATCGTGTAAAAGTACCTGAACTTTCGGTGGCTGTGTATAAGAGGTACCTTATGATAGAACCATCAAAAGTCGGGAGCTATATTGATTTATTGAAAGATTTGGGAAGAATAGATGAAGCAGCTTGTGTATTAGCAAAAACACTCAATGATGATAACATTTATGTAGAAGGCAAAACTCCACATCAGCTATGGTAAATAATCTTATATTTTTATAATTCAATTACAGGTCGGAATTATGTGACTTGATTGCAGCTCATCCGACAGAAATTAAGTCTGTTGATGTTGAAAATATTCTTCGTTCTGGGTTGAGGAAATTTACAGCTGAGGTTGCATTACTTTGGTGTGGCCTGGCAAATCATTATATTCTATTGGGACAGATGGAAAAAGCACGAGATGTTTTTGAAGAAGCTTTAAGTACAGTTGCAACAACTCATGATTTTGGGACAATCTTTGATACTTATGCAAAATTTATGGAAACTCTTGTTTCGCAAGTAATGAAAAACGAACGGTACGCTCAACTTTTTTTTAACATAAAATTTTTTTCTTTTTTTTCAGAACAGATCCAACTGAAATTGATTTATTATTAGCCCGATTAGATGACTTAATACAACGTCGTCCTTTATTACTATCATCTGTAAAACTGAGACAGAATCCAAATAATGTGATTGAATGGTTTAATAGAATTAAACTTTTTAAAGAAAACCCTATCAAAGTAAATTAAACTTTTTTATGTTAAATTTTGGTCAGGTTGTGAAAATTTATACTGAAGCCCTATTGACTGTCGATCCTTTTCAAGCAATCGGTCGTATAACTGAACTTTGGGTACAGTTTGCTAGATTTTATGAAAAACACGACGATCTTCCAAATGTAAGGAGTGTGTATGAGAGAGGTGTTGCTGCCAAGTTTCGTTCACCCGAAGATTTGGCATCTCTATGGTGTTCTTGGGTAGAAACAGAGTTACGTCATAGAGAATACAAACAAGCTTTGCAAGTTGCTCGTCGAGCTATTCATAAACCAACATCAGTCCCCCTCACTGATAATAATGATAAAGGATTATATCAACGGGCAATGGCCCGTAATGTTCGATTATGGTCTTTATGTCTAGATTTAGAAGAGTCATTGGGTACTCCGGCGACATTAAAAGCAGCTGTAGAGAAAATGTTCGATCTGAAAGTCATTACACCAGCACAATTGTTGAACTACACAAAGTACCTTGAAGAACAAAAGTACTGGGAAGAATCATTCAGAATGTATGAAAGAGCTGTCGCATTATTTCGATGGCCATACGTCTATGATGTATGGCTTATGTATCTATCAAAGTTTGTTTCCCGTTATGGCGGAACGAAACTTGAAAGAGCAAGAGAGCTTTTTGAACAAGTATGATTCCACAAAAAAAATAATACGTTAACTTTCATTAGGCATTAGTTGATGCACCTCCACATCTATCAAAAAGACTGTTTTTATTGTTCGGTAAACTTGAGGAGGAATTTGGATTAGCAAAACATGCAATTGCTGTATACGACAGAGCGGCAGAGACTGTAGATGATCCTGATCAAGTTTTCGAGTTCTATTCTCTACTAATTGCGAAGGTAAAATTACAGATTTTTGCAAAAACATTGTCATTATAGACTGCGGAATTTTTTGGGACGACTCGAACGCGTCCTATATTTGAAAGAGCCATAGAAAAATTAGCAGCAAATGATACTTCAGCTCCTTTAGCACTCAAATTTGGTCTGCGTTTTTGCGACATGGAAAGAAATTTAGGAGAAATTGATAGAGCACGTGCAGTGTTACAACACGCCTCGCAATTTGCAGATCCCAAAGAACACCCAGAATTTTGGCAGGTAATTAATTTAAATAATCATATGTGGGAGGGGTTTTCAAACAAATTTTTTTTTGTTAGCATTGGCGCGACTTTGAAGTAGCACATGGAAATGAAGATTTATTCCGAGATATGCTTCGATTGAAGCGATCAGTTCAAGCAGTATATTCACAAGATTCAGTACTATCAAAAATATAGCTTGTTTCTTCCTTACACAAAAAATTGTAAGTTGTTAATATTCATGTACGTTCGCCTCTGATACGACGAGCCAGCTGTATGTCTTTAGGCATAATAGTTATTCGTTTCGCGTGAATAGCGCACAAATTTGTGTCTTCAAATAATCCGACTAAGTAGGCTTCTGAAGCTTCTTGAAGAGCCAGAACTGCTTGGCTTTGAAACCTCAGATCAGCTCTGAGACGATTATATACCAAGTATTTATAACTTACTTAAATTCTTGAGCAATTTCTCTTACAAGTCTGTCAAAAAAAACAAGTTAGGGATAATAGAACAAAAATACCTTTGAAACGGAAGTTTTCGAATCAGCAATTCAGTGCTCTTTTGATATTTACGAATTTCTCTTAGAGCTAGTCAAAAATGAAAACACATAAATGAACTTACCTACAGTACCAGGGCGGTAACGGTGGGCCTTTTTCACAGCACCAGTTATTGGAGCTGATTTACGAGCAGCCTGTCAAATAGAGAGGAGGGAGTTAATAGTATATTCTCATACTATATTTAGTAATTGTTACCTTAGATGCTAATTGTTTTCGGGGCGCCTTGCCACCAGTAGATTTACGGGCAGTTTGTTTTGTTCGAGCCATTTGTATAAAAGTAATAAGGTTTGTGTTTATTTTGGGTTAAGGTGCATGTAATATAAAGTCGTGAATGTATATTTCATTAAAATTTGAAATCACTTCTAGCATACATTGCCCATGGAAATTTCTTCCTTAATGTCTAAATCAAAATAATAATTATATTTATTACTCACTGCATTAAAGAATTTCTCAATTGGCAATTCCCAATTTTTGCAAAAAGCAACAGTAATTCTAATAATAATAAAAAAAAAAAAAATACCTGGGATCCATATAATGTTGTTTTGATGTTGTATTTGAAACAGTCTTATTTGCATCCTGATTTTTTTTTTTATTTTTTTTTGATTACCTTAATTCTCATTCTTAATTCTTGTGTGTGTCGTTTTTTTCTTGAGAAAAAAATTATTATAAAATTTAGATTATCTTACTTCAATTGTGCCAATTTTTTTTCTGCAACATCAGCTTTCATACCTTCTTTAATTATAGATATTCTTATTGGTGCATCATCATGTTTCTTTTAAAAAAAAATTTTTTTTAGTTATAAAAACTCACAACATTTTTTGTTGAAATAAATTTAAAAACTTTATTAGTTTTTTTTTCTAAATATTTCAAATAAGACTAAAAAAAATAAAAAAATAAAATAACAAAATGAAAATAATAAAAAAAAAAATAACAAAATAAAAATAAATAAAAATAATAATATGAAAATAATAATATAAAAATACTAAAATAAAAATAATAAAATAAAAATAATAATATGAAAATAATAATAT